>WBNM01039440.1:0-10025 GCA_013399055.1 Ramphastos sulfuratus | reverse complement strand
CTGCACACAGTACTCCAGGTGGCCAGGAAGTCCTTGGCTCACTGCTCTAAACCCAGCAGACCCCAGGCAGAGCTCAAATAAACTTAGCATCACTCCATCAGGAAAACAAGAGGATGGGCTCTTCTCTGCACTGCAATTGCTCTCCTGTCTTTGTAACAAAGTGGCCTCGACAAGGCACTGGTGCTATCTGTGCAGAAGGAATGTACATTTGCTCTGGTCTAAGCTAGTATCATTTGGGTAAAAGGGGACTGCTCACAGCAGCTGGAAATCTTGCCAACAAACTAAGACAGATGAGTAGATATGAAACCAGCCTGCAGATGGTTCACTTTCAAGTATTTTCCTACTTCAGTTATGTTTATGAGATATGCCCTGAGCACAGACTCACTCTGGACTCTTACAACATCTAAGCAAAGGAGTATTTGACCGTTGTATTTTAGATGATGTAGTGATACTGAAATTTTAGGTACCTGAGGCTACAAAAAAGAACCATAATACATTTTTCCTGTGTGCAAGCAGCTGATCTGCCCAATAACCTATTCTGCATTTTTAAAGGCTTGTTGTTAAAGGTTTGATCTATTCTGCATTTTTAAAGGCTTATTGTTAAAGGTTTGATCTATTCTGCATTTTTAAAAGCTTATTGTTAAAGGTTTGATCCACACTCTGACCCTCCTGAGCTGGGCAGCCCAGGGCTGATGTAGTTTACTGAAGTTTGCTATGAAAATAGATTACCAGCAAAAGCATTATTTTGCTAGTACAAGTGTGCCTAAGGGTTTTGCCTATATAAGAGAAAGTGATTTTAAAAACCCAACCAAACAGCAAAATGCAGTAAGCTACTTCTCACCAATGATCTGAAAAATGGCAACATTTCAATCAGAAACAGGAGTCCTGTGTCAGACCTTCTGTAGCAGCAGATGAAAGCCTTCCCCTTCTCATGGCTGTTTGCTCCTTCTGCTGTAACTTGCTGCTCTTTACAGATAAAATAACCTCACTTTTGGTTTTTCTCCTTCCATGTTTTTTCTTTTTAACTGAGATAATTTTTCTAATCCAGTGTCTCTCAGATAAAAGGAACACCAGCTGTGGGGACTGGGAATGGATTTGGGTTCAGACAGACTGAGGAAGGACAGGAGCCCCTTCACTTACTGCTGATACATAAATCATCACACAAAAACATACTCTGTATGTCTGACACTAGTGCTTACAAGCTGTGGTGCTACAGGATGAGTTTTCCTAGGGTAGGATAATTTTACCTCCCAGGTGGTTATCACTTATGGGTAATAAATCCAATGATGCTTCTAAGTGACCTTTTAAATGAGGACCACTTAATTATCTATGGGATACTGATTTAGAGTAAATCTATATAGCTTGTATATCTTTGTTTTCCCTAAATCCCAGATGTTGAAGATGATCTTAAACTAAATTAAAATAATTTTTTAAAAAATCCTTTAATAGATTTCCAGATTATTTATGTGAGGCTTACAAAAAAACAAAAACACCTNGCAGTGATTAATATTAGCAATGGGACACCACCACCTGGGAGTCGCTTCTGCAGTATGTGTTCTGGCCTTGCTGGAGACCACTGCATGAAAACAGAATGGAGCTAGCAAGCATCTAAAGAAAATGCTTTTGGTGGTTCTTTCCAGTGAGGGTGGTGAGACACTGGCACAGGTTGCCCAGGGAGGTTGTGGCTGCTCCCTCCCTGGAGGTGTTCAAGGCCAGGTTGGAGGAGGCCTTGAGTGACCTGTACTAGTGGGAGGTGTCCCTGCCTATGGCAGGGGGTTGGAATTGGATGAGCTTTGAGGTCACTTCCAACCTTACCATTCTATGATTCTGGGCAAGAAGTCATTCAGGAGCTTCTTCTGAAATTTAACCCATTGCTATTTCTATTTCATTACCATTCAGAACTTAATGCTGACATTATTTTCTATAATTTATGTGCTCAGGTGACTTAACCCAGGAGCAGCATCTGCCTTTTTTTGCAAGACTCTGTCCCTACCTGATCTTATCCTGGGGCCCTGGGAGAGCCAGGAACTTGCACAGAGTTCAAAACTTCAGCTCATTCAACCTTTGAACACCAGAAACAAAGTTCCTGCATCCTGATAATGGTTTTCTGAGTTTTAGGTCCACATCTGTAATACAGACAAGGATGTTCTCTGGACATGCAATATTTGCAAGGTGGAGGCAGAAGAGTGGTAGGTTCCACAGCCCAGTAGTGACCTGGTGCCAAGATAGGTCCTGAGCTACTCAGGTAAGGGTGCTGTGCCCAGGTGGCCTCACTCTCACCTTCCCACAGTCATCTACAGCTGTAGCTGGGATTGGTAAAGATGCCTCATTAACAGGTTAAGCAGGACTACAGGGAGCAGCTTGCTAGTGATTTTTAGTTAGGGAAAAAAAAAAAAAAAAAGATCTAAAAATGTACTTGTGCCTGGCAGGGTTGTTCTGCAGAACTAATCCTTTACATTCCTTTTGCATCTTCCATCTGTGATTTCATGGTTAATTGACTTATCCATGCACTGTTCCTCTGAGGTATAGATTATCTCCACTTTCAGAGTGATAAAACCAAATGCATAGGAGTTTGCAGCAGAACTTGCCTGAAACCCTCCATGGATGACAACACAGAGGACAGAGTAGACTTGGGTCATTTTTCTGCACCCCCAAGGTGGACTCCCTCTTCCCATGGAGAAGCACAGGAAATCATGCTTTACGTGGGTAGTATCCACCACATGCTGCACTCTGCAGACTGCAACACTGTCCAAAAAGATTCAGTATAGGTTGGTTTGGTTTGGCCAGAGCATGAAGAAATGAGCTGCTCATCCCACACACGTGAGGCCTGAGGCACAAGTCAGGCCAGTGCTTGTGGAGAAATGCCACAGCTGCTGTCACATGGTTGGCTTTTATTTTCAGTCATCCCAGCATCAATTACTGCACCACAGCACTGTCCTTATTGATTGTGCTGATGCTTTGAAGATCAATGTTTGTAACAGTCCTGGCTACAGCTCTTCAGGGAGATTCTCTGGTTGTAAAGTTGAACTTCATCCCTCTGGAAAATGTGGGAGACTTTTACCTGTTACAGGTTAGAGAGAGGCACATTAGATAACATCTAAATAACTTCTGTAAGTGCTAATAGAAGCCAAGCATCAGCCTCCGTCAAATCAATAGGAGATAACTTCCATGCAACATATTTCCTTCTTGGACTACATTGAATCTTTCCCTGGATTTTCAATTGTGTATTTGCAAAAAGATGCTACTTTTTAAAATGGCTTTTCATAAGCAAAGAGGGAAGTCTAGTTAAAAAGTGGTGATGGCATCACAAACATATTAGCAGATAAAATGCAGGTAAGGAAACACTTGGGAAAATTGTGTCCAGCACTCATTACAGCCAGGTGTTGCTAAGACTGTAGTGAATTAGCTGATTAACTTCTTGAACTGTTGCCCATTATCTTTGAAAATACCACACAAAACAGGTGGGTTTCTGGCAGCAGGTATAATTTGACCTCATCTCCTCAAACAACAGGTTCTGGCTTTTTCCCCCCTTTTTGCAGATAATCTGCCATTATTTTTAAAAGTGCAGCTCTGCCACCATGGTGACTGACTGCATGCAGGGTAACTCAGATGGGCAATCACAGTGCTGGGATAATGACTGGAAACCTTAACAAGGTGTTGTCATCTTTATTTTTGCACAGGAAACACAAAGCCCACATTTCTGTGAGGCAGCCAGGAGACACAGCACCTTATCCTAACACAGGTCAAGGGAATTAAGCCTTAGAAGTGCCAGTTCACTTACTACAAAGGAATGATAATGAACTAACTGAGCTGGAGCCAGCCACACTGTAGACAACTGAAGATAGCTGAGATGAATCTCATCTCTGAAGATTGACCTGGCTTAGTGAATTTTGTCATTTCTAGATTAAGAAAGATAGAGGTCCCTGAATTTTAACAGCATCTAATAGTGGCACGAATTCCAGCATCAAATACTAATTCAGATGAGGCTTTGATGTAAGTGAGGATTGTTGCTTCAGCTGAAAACTGGCAGGTGATATGTATTCACAATATGGAGAAGCTCTCCTGTGTCTTACTGGGGATGCTGTGCCAGCATCATTATTTTACCTCTCTATCGATATCCTGGGAGATGGACAAATGTCCCATTAGCCCCGTAAAGATGCACAAATGAGACTGTGAGGAAGCCTGGGATTGAAAATCTTCTTAGAAGAGTATCTGTAAGACTGTGATCCATGCAGTGAGAGGGGAACCCAAAAGGTGCCAGCACCTCTGCAGATGCTTAGAGCCTCTGTCCCAAATAGCTGAAGCTCACCACAAGCCAGCAGCGTGCTTGTGCAGTCCAGAAGGCAATTGTATACTGGGCTACATCAAGAGGAATGCGGCCAGCAGGTCAAAAGTGGTGGTTCTTCCTCTCTGCTCTGCTCTTGTGAGACCCTAGCTCTGGTGTCCCCATCACAAGAAGGACATAGAGCTGTTGGAGAGAGTCCAGAGGAGGGCCACACCTCTGCTATGAGGATAAGCTGAGGGAGCTGGGGAGTCCAGGATTTGTACCCACTTCAGAGAAGTGGCTATTTCTCACTTAATGGCTTGCCTGCCCTGTGAGAGCTGAGCCTCATCTCCCAGTACACACAGACATGTCTGTAGAGAACCAAGTGCATTTATGAGCATTTGTAGTGTATCTAGGAGTAGCCTTATATCAGAGGTTGTGTTTTTACAGACATGAAGTGGTTGTAATCAGGTTTCTAGCTGAGACCATAATAGCCATACTTTAGTGGAGCTGTAGCTTTGGGAAACTGTTTAATTTGACTGAGAGATTAACAGGGATAGCAGCAAAGTCCTTTACATTGGAAATAGCAGCTTCTGTTTTCCTGTTCTGTTTATTTGTGCTTGCAAACCAAATACACTCAGTGTTTACTGCTTTTTACACTGTAGTGAACATCGTGCCCTGTTTGAATGGTTACTGAAGTGGATGAATAAATCATCTATCTCACTGTTGAAAATGCATACACAGACTTAATGCTCTAGTAAAAGGTTTTGTGTGTGTTTTGACTGTTAACATCCAGAACAGCAAAAGTACCTAACAGCACAAAATACAGCTCCGGTTACTGTTTAGAGAAGGAAGCCTCACTGTAGCTGCAGCACACGTTTTGTCAGAAGGCTAAGTAGGATGCTCAGGTTCCTGGTTACACCTGCTGGGAGCTAGGAGAGCCTGAGGCCATTTTCTCTGCTGGGGCATAAACTCTGGACAGCAGTTATTATTTTGGGTCTGTAAGCCTCATCTCTACAGCTCCCACTTTTCATCTTTAGATCTTCAAAGTATCTATAGATCCTCCTGGTGACCTGGGGGCCACACCTCTGCTATGAAGGTGATCAGAATCTTGCACAGGTAGCTAAACCAGAGTCTGGTCCTGGGGATCACACTGAGCTGAATAACCTCTTCTTCAAACACAGCAGTCCCCATACCTGTTGGAGTGGTTTATCTGTGTGGTCAAGAGGCAGCTTTTCCTTCCTCATGTAGAACACTGACCTAACAGGAACCGTGATAATAATGGCTGAGATCATTAATGCGTTGTGGAGATAAATGCCTTTCAGTTGCTGCAGAAGGACAGACAAATCATGATGGCCGTGCCCAGCAGGGCAGGGTGCTAAACTGGCTCTTCTGTAAGTCAGTCTCTCAGCCTTGTCCAGAGACCTATGATTTTCAGATATGATTGTTTTATGTCTGCCTTCCAAATCTGGAAGGCAAATGAATCTTATTAATACCTTCACATTCATCATATTGCTTTTACTGTCACAGAAAAAAAGCATAACTGTTCCGGAGGTCGTTAGAACCTTTAAAGATGAACTCCAGAAAAGTAACTCTGTTTCCAGCCCTCACTAGAAGTAGTGCCATATAAGGGTAAGTTGGCAAATTATTTTGACAGCACTTAGTTACACAAATGCTTCATCAGTGGAACAGCTTGCAGAGAGCACGGCTCTGCCTCTTGTTTACTTCCCCAGAGGCAAGTCGCTCTCCCTCTGAAGCCACAGGTCAGATCTCAGAGGGCTGCACCAGCGATCTTGGAGAGAAAACCCTTTCTCCGTTTTGAAAATGCACCCTACAACCAGCAACAAATAAACACAGCTCCAGTTCCTCAGTGCTGCCAAAGCAGCACACCCAGTACAGCACGGTTCCTCCCCTTGCATCGCTGACAAATCTGCCAGCTGGATTGCGCCTGTATCCCTGGTGCCTTGGAGTCGTACCAAGCAGCAAGCACGTAGATAAGCTTTTGGGAGCCCAGCAGCTTTTGCAGAACTGCTAGGCTCAGAAAAAATGGTGATACTTTGCCACTGGCTAGTAAAAAGAGCACATTTCATCTAAAAATCATTGCTGAGAATCTGTCCTTTCAGAGAACACCTGTTCATGGTTTAATCTGTAGCTTAATCTACATCTGAAAAGGAGTAGTGACAACCCAGAGAGGATGCACCCAGACATCAGCCCAACCCACACTCTGCACAATGCCACATCCTCCCCGCACCTCTTGGAGACAGGCAAGCAGCACTAAGAGCTGCACCCAGATGAGTGGGCTCCTATGTACTGTGTCACCTCAGACACTGTGAATCTCGCTTCCCCCTGCCATTCTCAAAAGACATCAGTTGGCACATCACCAGTTGCTCAGTCTGACTGCACAACCCTGGCAGTAGCTGGTGGGACTTAACACCATGCCCAGCACCTTCTCTCTTTCTAGAAGTGTATCATATGAAAAGGCTCACTAAAATATTCATGATTTGGGCTTCTGACTTGTTTGACTTTTTTTTTTTTTTTTTCCCCCCCCACCATTCATCCTTTATGGGAAAAAGACAGAACAAAGGAATTTTAGGACATTTTCAGGTGTGTGTTTTTCCTGGATGAATGAAACAAAGATGCTTTTTGTTTGTTTTTTGGGGTTTGTTTGGTTGGTTTGTTTTGTTTTTTGTTTTGTTTTGTTTTCCCACAGCACAGAGAATTAATTGCTGAAAGCAGCTATTTTTAATGAGAAAAAAACCCTCATCTTAAAAGGGGCTAGTTCTTGTAGGATATAAACAAATCTTTCCCATTTTTAGGTAATCCATGAGGAGTTTGTCTTTGTTTTTTGTATCTGTAAACTTGCAGTAGAAGTCACAATCTAAATACTGCAGAGCCAGGCTGGGAAACTGGATCACCAAACATCCCAGTCCACTCCTCAACACCCCCAACCCATTGCAGGCATCAGTCCTGATTTGCAAGTACTGTCTTGTGAGGACTATGTGCTGGTTTTGACTTTTATTCATAGAAGATAAATGAAAAGCAGGCAAAACCTGAAGCAACAGTGCTGAGAGAGGCATGAGAGGCACAGTTAGCAATAATATTCATACCATTTGGAAAGTGAATGTTGTGCTCATGGAAAATGTACAACAAAAATAAGCCAGTGAGCAGGGAAGGCGCTCTGAGTGTTAAATATTCATTAGTATTCCCCGTGCCGCCTGTTCTAAATAGAAGATAGGTTTCAGAGGCAGCCCCAGTATGTGACTAGGATGTTTCTCCCTCCCTTCTATGATGCCATAGCCGTTTGGATGGTGGGATGTTGCCATGGCAACATTGTGATGCTACCTTTTGTTCACCAGATGAATGACCAATGTGAGATTGTCCAGTGGCGTGTCTACAGGGTATGGCTGGGCTGTGGCAGTGCCTATTGTCCCACCTGGCTGCATGAGCAGCTCCTGCAGGCTTGGTGGGAGCCAAATGAAGCCAGGGTCCTGCTGTTTTCCCTGTGATCACCCTGTCCTCACCTAGTCTGAGTGATGAGGTGGTGGAGTCACCGTCCCTGGAGGTGTTCAAGGCACGTTTGGACGTGGCACTTGGTGCCATGGTCTAGTCTCGAAGTCTGTGGTAATGGGTTGGACTTGATGATCTTTGAGGTCTCTTCCAACCTTGCTTATACTGTGTGATGCTGCGTGTGTGTGATGAGTCTTCTGGGGCCTCGGGGTGGGGGGATGTGGATGTTAGCAGCCCCAAATGTCCTGCTGGGGAGCTGAGACCATGGACTGGGGGGAATGGCAGGCAGGAGGTGACAGCAGCTTTTGGCATCAGAGGCCAATGGAGACTGGATGCAGATCCAAACTTGGTACAATCTTCAGGACTGCTACAGGAAGCACAACTTGGGTCTGTGTTGGGATCCTCACCCTAAAAGTTAGGAAGAGTTTCAGTTTATGGAAGTTTTGGTTTGGATGCTCATACGGCAGGTGAACAAGAGGAAAGCTGAGGGTTGACCCTCAGTCAATGGCCCAACAGCAGATATGAGGTGTATTTTGGCCATTTTCTCCACTACTGAGTACTTGGGAAAAGATTAACCTCCAGAGTCAGACACCTAAATTCAGCCACTTGCATCTACATGGCTAAACATCAGAAGCTATCTCTGCTCTCATTCTGGTCCATGGAGGTCTGTCACTGCAGTCAGCTAGGATCTGGCTGGCTCTAGGTAGGCATCTACCTTGATCTACTTTCTAGATTCCAGCAGAAGTTTATATTATGACAATATAAGGGGGATTAAAGCTATCTGTCTTGATCCCATGATTACTTAAAGAGCCAAAGTAATTATATTCCCATCTTCCCACTTCTTTAGGATGAGGTGGGTTGAATCCAGGACAGGATAAACCTCCACAGCATCTGTGTGAACCAGACAAGTGGGTCCTCTCTTCTGCAGATGGAGAACTTGAGATACTCTGGGAGTAGTTGACCAGATTCAGTCAAATGTTGCTCCCCTCTCCAGAAAGAGGGTGAGGAAGCAAGTGTTCACATGCTCCTTTTGCCTCTCTAAGTGCCTTTGATCTGAAAATCACAGGAGCAGAGGCTGACAAACAAGTCTGTGGCAATTTGAGCATTGCCATGAGTCACAGCCCAGGGGAGGACTGAGGTGTCAGACCATGGCACACACTATCAGGGCACTGCTCTCCTGGATACAGCAATTCAGATTGCATTTTAGAGTGAGGATAAACCTCTTTGGCTCCCACAGTTGTAACATTGTTGCTTTGAAATCAAAAAGGGTTTGCAAATAGACTGGATGTGCACAGAAAGGCTGGTGGCTGGACAGGCCAAAGATCTGCCCATACACTAGTAGAGCACCAGTCCTACCTGGTGCCTAATGATTGAGAGGAAGATGAAATATGATGCACAATGCCATCCATCCATCTACTGCCACTCTTTTTTCTGAGAATTTCCAGCCCAAACACTTTCCAGGGAGCCATGCTGAAATTTGCCCAGTAAAAGCCAGTTAGGTTTCCTGACCCCACTAGTGAAGATGGCTGTGGACAGACTTCACTGTCTTACACCACTTCAGCTGTGCCAATGCCACACAAGAGGCTTATGACTTACTCAGGGGCCCAGAGCATGCTTCAGATGGAGTTAGGGGTGACAGTCTGCACTCCCCAGACAGGCAGGCTTGCTGCCAGCTCACATTAATGGCCATAGGTGCTGCTCAAACAGCACCATCCTATTCCCCATTCCTGCTCATCCTGCTGAGCTAGGCTCTGCTCTGACTCATGCAGTATCAGCACAATTCCCCAGTCCGTGCAGATCAGAGAGTCTTTGAGTGCTACTGAACCAGAAAGGCCCTGGCTTGCTTATGTGGCCCCAGACTGAATTACTCTTTTGGCCTTTAGGAAAACTACTTTTCTTTCTTTTTTTTTTTTTTTTTTAATGCTGTAAACAGAGATAACCCAGGAAAACTCAGGAGACACTGTAGTTTAGCCTGGTTCAAAGCAGAACCAAGGGTTAAGAGAGAACTTGGTATTCATATACTACCATGGGTGCACCATCCACATTACCATATTGCATCACAGCTTGGCCATGTGGCCTGAAATCTCAAAAATTTCCAAATGCTTCTCTCTTTAGGTTCCTCTTGGCACTATGGAAAGTCAAATTCCCCAGACGATGTGTAGAAGATGCTGTTCTACAGATGCACATGTGGACTTGTATCCCTCATGTTGAAGTTTGATATAATGTTGGACAGCAGAAAAATCATAGAATCATA
>WBNM01039438.1:0-10077 GCA_013399055.1 Ramphastos sulfuratus | reverse complement strand
TTGACAACCCTTTTAGTGAAGAAGGCTTTCACACTTCGTTATCTAAAACTCCCCTACCATAACTTGAGTCTGTTTCCATTTCATTTCATTCTATCGCTTTTCACTTAGGAAGAGAAACCAACACCCTCCTCACTACAACCTCATTTTAGGTAGTTGCAGAAGGCAGTAAGGTCTCCTCTCAGCCTCCTTTTTGCCAAGCTAAACCTCAGTGCCAACTCAAGTCAGTCCTCGTAAGACTTGTTCTCTAGACCTTTCATCAGCTGTGCTGCCCTTCTTTGAATACCCTTTAGCACCTCAGTGTCTAGCTTGTGGTGAGAGTCCCAAAACTGAACACAGTATTTGACACATTGCCTCACCAGTGCTGAGTACAGGGGGATGGTCACTTCTCGAGACCTTCTGGTCACACTATTTCTGATACTAACTGGCATGCTTATGGCTTTCTTGGCCACCTGAGTACACTGCTGGGTCACACTCAGCCACATTCATCTGGTTGTCAGCCAGCACCCCCAGGTCCTTTTCCACCAGGACACTTTCCAGCCACACTTACACAAGCCTGTAGCATTGCACTTGGCTTGCTGAATCTCATACCATTGGCTTTGACCCACTGATCCAGCTTGTCCAGATCCCTCTAAAGAGCCTCCTTACCCTCAAGCAGATCAACTTTCCCACCCAGCTTGATGTCATCTGCAGACACACTGAGGGTGCACTTCATCCCCTCAACCAAATCACTGATAAAGGTATCAAAGAGAGCTAGCCTCAGTCCCTGCGGAACACCACTTGTGACTGCTAACTGGATTTAACTTCATTCACCACCAGCACCACTCTTTGGGCCTGGCCATTCAGCCAAATTTTTACTCACCCAAGTGTCCACCTGTCTAAACCATTAGCAGCCAGTTTCTCCAGGAGACTGCATCAAAGGCTTTAGTAAAAGTCCAGATAAACAACATCTGCAGCCTTTCCCTCATCCATTTAATGGGCCACCTTGTCAGAGAAGATCAGGTTCATCAAGCAGGACTCACCCTTCATGCTTACTGGCCTAGTCAACTGGTCGCCCTGCACATGCTGCGTAGTGGCGCTCAAGATTATGTACTACACCTTCCCTGACACTAAGGTCAGACTAGCAGGCCTGGAGTTCCTTGGATCATCCTTCCAGCCCTTTTTGTAGGTGGTTGCATTTGCTGACCTCCAGACAACTTCCTTGGTTAGCTGGAACTGCTGATAAATGATGGAAAGTGACTTGGTGATAACTTCTGTAATCTCACTTGGTAGCCTTGAGTAGACCCTCTCTGTCCTGACAAACACATTTACATCTAAGAGGTGTAGCAGGTCACTAAGCGTTTACCTTTGGGTTATGGACACCTTATGCTCTCCATCCTGGTCTTCCAGCTTGGGGCTGAGTACCCCAAGAACAACTGGTCTTACTATTAAAGACTGAGCTGAAGGAGGCATAAGTTAACTCATCTTTTTCCTCATCTTTGGTCACAGTTCCTTCCCACATCCAATAAAGGAGATTCTCCTTAGCCCTCCTTTTATTGCGAATGTCTTTTGTATAAACATGTCTTCTGTTTTTTTTACAGTAGTAGCCAAGTTAAGTTTTAGTTGCAGGGTTTTTTTTCTCATTTTCTTCCTACATAACTTTAGGACATTCTTGTAGTCCTTTAGAGTTGTCTGCCCCAAAAACTCTTTTTTTTTTTTTTTTTTTTCTCCTGAGTTTCAGCCAAAGCTTTCTTTTCAGCTAAGCTACTCCTTTTCCCAACTGGCTCATCTTTTGGCACATGGGGACGGCTTGCTGCTTCACTTTCAAGAGTTCCTGCTTGAGCAATATCCAGACCTCCTGCACTATTTGCTGTTCAGATCTGCCTCCCAATATTTTTTTTTTCCTGTTTTTAAAAATTATTTTTCCCATGCTTCAGGATTAGTGATTTAAATCTCATATTTAGGTAAAACGTTGCTGTGTTTTCACTTAAATTAAGCACAGCTTCATGGTTCTTGCACTGCTTTTGCCCAAACATGCAGCTCTAACTGACTTCAGTCCTCCCAAAAGTGCTCAGCAAATCATTGGATTGAAACTGTGATATGGTGTGACCCAAATCAAAAAGCCAGAAGGCAGCATCATTTCTTATTTGATAGTGGAGCTTTTGACAGACAAAATGCTTCAGACACCACATTATCAGAACAAGTGGGAATGTCAGGATGGTTTGTGCTGAACCAAAGTGGTACTTGTCAGTAAGAGTCCTGCTTTTCAGTGTTTTTCTGGAAACTGTCACAGTGAGTGGTTTACACTTTTGGTTTCAGAGTTAATTTTTAACAATTATTTAATATCCATAGAAATGGCAGGTTGTTTGGAAGTATTCTACCAGCAAGTTGATGTTGTAGAGAAATATCTGGTTTATAATATTAATTTACCTTGATTAAATTTTTGCAGTGTATTTGATTACATTGACTAATGTTTCTGTACCACAACATGCAGTGGTACATTCTCCTCATGGTCTTTTGTATGGTTTAATTCAACAACTGTCAAGATAAACAGAAAATAAGACCTTGATTTTAGTGCTTGTGTTATTCAGGTATCCATGTACTTGAGGAGACAATCTTGGGGAAAAGTACAGTGCACAAGCTGGATTAGTGTGAATATTCCCCTAAATAATGTCACTGCCTCAACAGTAAACTGAAAGCTCAAGAAAAGAAAATTATTCCTTAGAGTTAATGTTGACCAGGATCTCTCCAGGAAAAAAAAAAAAAAAACAGGAAATAAAATGTTGAAAAACAAATCCAAACTGCAAGAAACACAGAGATGCTAAATTTATACTCAGTTTATCTTGATGTTTTCTCTTAAAGTAAGGTACTATTTATTCTTTCTCAAAAATGCATTGTGGCTTTCTGTCTCATGCAGTAAGCAGCACAGTGAGTACAAACAGCATAAGTACACTAGCAGAACTCAGAATTTCTCAGGTATACCATCTGGAATATCCTGAACATATGTAGCATACTTCTAAGTGTTCCATCATTGTGATTAAGTCTTAATAGTAGGACTAACCCAAGAATTTTGTATATGTTTGTATATCCCACATTATAAGTGTGGACAGCAGGGCAAGGGANCCCTGCCTATGGCAGGGGTTTGGAACTAGATGATCCTTGAGTCCCCTTCCAACCCTACCATTCTATGATTCTATGATTAAGCAGAAAAGTACTCTACTCCAACCTCACCATTATGTCATTACATAAGCCACATCTGTCTGCTGCATCTAAACCTCATACTATTCCTCTTAATCAGCACCTGCACACTGAAATGAATCCAGAAGCAATGAGAATGTATGAATTCTAGATAATTCATCTGATAGCATGCATATTTACTTAACCTTTTAACATGTTTTTTGTGTCGTAGACTTACCTTCACGTATTATACCACTGCAACAGTGTTTGGTTACCAGAGCTGTCAAAAACCAGAACCTTTCATCTGTGTGGACAGCTGAATATGCTCTTGACTTGTTCTTTATTGGTGGACTCATTCCAGAAGCTGTGTGGTTAACACACAGACTTGGGAACTGGAAACTCTCTGTTTCCATAGCTGTAGCCTACCAGTTGTATTGTCCGAACTCAGATGAATTGTCAAGGTAAGTACAAGCTTGGAAGTAGTATGCTGCATTTTTTTTATTAATGTGATGATGAGACATTGAGCAGGCTTGTCTAGTGGGAGGTGTCTGCCCATGGCAGAGGGGTTGGAACTAGATGATCTTTAAGGTCCCTTCCAACCCAAACCATTCTATGATTCTGTGATTTGCATGAAGTTTATTGTAACAAGGCAAACCTTTTGCCTTAAAAATTCACATACCCAGACTCTTGTTAGTTGTAGGAACTAACATGTTAAGATTAGTTACTTTGTTGTAGATACACATTTAACAGAATTTCATGAGAAAATCTCTGGGGCTTACTTTGTTTTGAACAGTTTCTTGCACTTTCAGATTGAAAAATACAGAGCTTCATCTGCCATTAAGCTTATCACCAGTGCATACTTTTCAGGAGAAGTTGAAATCTCTGTTAGGACAGCCAGTTAATTCTGAAGCATCAGGATGTATGAAACACAAGCAGTTCACAGGTAAACAAAATTATAAGTAATTGTGTTAGCTTTCTATATTATTTCACTACAGATTCTATTTTTCTAGATTATTTCACTGCATATTCTATCTTATACATTGCCTTAAAAAGAAATAATTACCTCTTCTTCTCCAACATGTTTATTACTATTATAATGTATTCATATATTTGAATTTTTGAGAGGTTTGGGTGTTGGCATCAATCATTCTAAAAATGGACTATATTCTTTGTGATTACCATCCAAAACACTATTTCATTATATTTGATACTAACTTCAGCTCATAAAAATATGAGTCTTCATTAAAAAAAAAAAAAAAAATGCCCCGAAGCAAATGTGAATGTATTAAAAACATCTTTCTAGCACTGACCACACAAATCAGCAGCTACAGACATGCTCAGCACTTGCACGAATAGTGGCAACAATCCCATCTTGTTTAACTGTCTTGGTGGTCAGGATGAAAGTCTGATACATATGCCTATATGTACAGTGTCTCTCCAGTAGCTCTCCTTAGACCCTATAGCTGAGCCCCTCCATTGCTGATGTCTGCATATATGAGTCCGCTAAGCCCCAGCCAAGCTCCACTATCTGAAGCAGCCCACAGATGTCCTCTTCACCCTAAAACACACACGTTGTCTATGCTTGCCCACAGTAGCTGGCCTTAAACATGCAGTCTATCCAGTAGCTAGCTGGTGAGGGATCCTCAGTCTTTCCAGGTGCATCAGAGAGACACACTGTCTTTTTGGCAGGTGGTCGTGACTCCCTTGGTTGCTCTGGTATTCAAATCCCCTTGTCACATGCAAACACATCTCTCAGTCATCTCTGGCACTTGGAAAAGTGAGATACACATGCCCCTGGCCTAGGGTGCTTCATTTTCTGTCAGATACCTCAACTTGATAGTTACTAGCACTTGTGTGTTCACCTGGATAGCTTCACTGGCTGCGGTTGGTGGCACTGTGGATAAATGGGTACACTGACCTGTGGTGCTATTCCATTTGATGATGCCTAATTTGACTTAATTCCAGTCTCTACAGTTGCTGGCGTCTCAAAATGCACAGGCTTTCTGGCTTGTTGTCCTGCTCCAGTTTATGGAGCTTAAAATCCTATACACAGACTAGAACTGTGCTGACAGGGCCCAGCAGGGGTGAGGCTGCTCCAAGACAATACCATGCCTTTTTGGTTTCTTTCCTAAAGATGCTGTAGCAAGCCTTGTGCTGTTTCACATTGCTCTTCTGCATCCTGTAGCTTGTCCTTTCCTTGACAGTAATTCCTTTCAAGCCAAAAGGTACTCCTCGGTTGTTCTTGATGAGTTTCATATTTTGATGCTGGGACTTCTCTTGGGACGAGCATGCAAAGGCTGTCTGTTTGAATATGTAATTTGCTGTTACGCATCTCTGGCCTTGCAGAAATGAGCCTTTCATGGGTTGATTTTTCTACTATAGAAAGATAGTAATAATGAGAATTGTTGCAGTCATCATTATATAGTGTACTTAGTTTATGCCCACTAGACAAGAATGATTTGCTAGAGTTTTATACCGAGCAAACACGTGGCTGACAAGTTCAGTTCTCTATCTAGAAAGCCAATAGCTTCCCCCTTATGTATAAAAACCTAGTATTAATAATTAAATGGTCTTTTCAAAGATGAGAGACCTTGTCTTCAAGGAGGTAGATGTGATGATAGATTGTAATAGCCAAATAGAAATTCTGGAAATGTAGCCTCAGAATTTCATAATGAAGGTCATCTATTAATTGAGTCAGTTGCTGTGTTTAATCTTTTATAGATCCTATTGAAGAGGAAGATGCAGATGTCCTTTATAGTTCAGTACAGGAACTACTCAGAGCAGCAGTCATGGCAGATATTGACATTCTCTCGGAGACATTTCAGCTTTTGATGGATTCTGCCAAGGATCTTAGCAGAAAGTTCTATGGTTTAGTTCCAGATGGGCTTTATCTTCCAGCCCCACCGTTATACTGTCCTCAGCCAGCATCTATCAGTGAAGTAAGCATGCATGATAGAAGTTTCTTGGCTTTTTGTTTGAATGTATTAATAAAATAGTCATGATCTTTATTTTTGTTCCTTTTGACTCATTTTTCTGTCTTTTTTTATCTTGTCCATTTATTGAAGTATATGTGCCTCTGGGTCGTTTTTCTATAAAGGATCTGTGCTCTAAAGAAGGGAAATATCTTTAGGAACAGAAACATTGCTTAGGTTATGTGAAATATTGTATATGTCCTTTCTAATGTAGAGGCTTGTTTCTGCCTTTGAATTTTCATATTTCAGGAAGACTGCAATGACATTCTTCTTAAACTTGAGAAAGAAAGTCGTCAGAAAGTGTCAGGAGTTCTTCAGCGAATTATCTTGCTCTTCCGGGCCGCTTGTTGTTCCTGCCCTGCAGCACAGTGGTATATTGCACAACTGAAGTGGGCAAGGAAAGTTATGCAAAAAGTGAGCACTTAACTTGTTTGGTGTTGGTTTTTTGGTTGGTGTTTTTTTGTTGTTGGATTGTTACGGGATTTTTCTATATTTCGGTTTGGTTTGGGTTCTTTTTGTAACTTAGGTTAGCATTAGGTATTGTTATCAACATTGCAGCTGTGTTGCAGAGGCTATCAGTCTCACCTGAAATTTGATGTCATGTTTTTTATGTTTTGTCTTCTAGTTTTACACTCCATGTTCAATTCTTTTGAGAAACTAAAACTTACAGAGATAGGCTACCCACTTCACTAAGTGCCTCTTCTTCTAGTTGTCTTTCCATACTCACTTTGTAGCACACAAATTTAATTTATTTCTCTATTAAAAAGAAACAAACTGAGTTTAATTAGGACTTGCAGCTACTAGCTGGAAGCATGTTCTGTACCACTTTATGCCTGAATATATATAGCAGGGCATGATGCTCGCTTCAGTTGAAGTGGTCACCTTAGTGTACAGAGTGCAGGACTTAAAGAGGCACAGGAAAAAAAAAACTTGGAATAGATTGATTAAAAAAACTTCTGTAAGCTTAGAGTTTTCTTAGGTCATTATTAACACAGTCACTCAAAAAGTTGACTTGCTGCAGAAAGGAGCAGGTTGTGTGTATGTCTGTCTGTCTGCCTTCCCTCAACCTTCTTCCATCAGCATTCATACAGTGCCCCAGATCAGGAGCTGGGCTGACTGACAAGTATTTCCTTCTTTTAGATCATGGTGTGCTGCCATGGGGGAGTGATCAGAAGTGCCAGATGAAACAATGGAAATAGTCTGCCTTGATGGACAGTAGCATGGACTGTGTTGGATTAAACTGATTTCTTAATTGCGTTCATAGTTTTTACCCTTTTTGCTCTTGTGTTTCATGGTAATCATGAGTATCATCAAGTGTGTTCTCACCAAGTTTGGCAGATGACACCAAGCTGAGTGGTGTGGTTGACATGCCTAAGGGATGGAATGGCATCCAGAGGAACCTGGATGAGCTAGAGAAGTGGGACCTCATGGAGTTCAACAAGGCCCAGTGCAGGCTGCAGCATCTGGTTGGGGGCAGTCCCAGTACCAATCCAGACTGAGAGATGAAGAGATTCAGAGCAGCCCTGCTGAGAAGGATTTGAGGATACTGGTAAAACTGGGNGAGACTCAGGGCAGACCTTATTGCTCTTCACAGCTACCTAGAAGGAGGTTATAGCCAGGCAGGATTGGTCTCTTTGGCCAGGCACCCAGTGACAGAACAGGAGGACACAGTCTCAAGCTGCAGCAGGGCAGGTTTAGGCTGGATGTTAGGAAGAAGTTCTTCACAGAAAGAGTGATTGGCATTGGAATGGGCTACCTGGGGAGGTGATGGAGTCACCATCCCCAGAAGTGTTTAAGAGGAGACTGGATGAGGCACTTAGTGCCATGGTTTAGTTAATTAGAAGGGTTAGGTGATAGGTTGGACTCAATGATCCTAGAGGTCTTTTCCAACCTGGTTGATTCTGTGATTGTCAGAGCATGTTGCAACAGGACAAAGGGTATGGGTTTTAAGCTAAAAGGGGAGATCTAGACCAAATACGTAGAAGAGTGGGTTTTTTTTTGGGTTTTTTTTTTTTTTTTTATGGTGAAGGCGGTGAAACACAGGAATAGATTGCCCAGAGAGGTGGTGGATATCCTGTTCCCAGAAACTTTCAGGGTCAGGTTGGACTGGGCTCTGAGCAACCTGATCCAGTTGAAGATGTTCAGAGGGGACACCGAGGGAGTTTGGACTAGATGAGCATCAAAGGTCCTTTCAGCCCAAACCATTCCATGATTGCTCTTGTACCAAAGCTCATACTAAACTTATTTCTTTACATGAATTCTCAGAATACTGTTTTGGAGAAAGTGAAAAGGCAAGTTTAAGGGAATTCTACTGATCTTGGCAGTTATTCTTCTAGTGACTAAGAGGCTCTACATGTAGAAATTATACATACAAAGCCAATTTTTATTTCCATGTATATCGTTTGTTTGTTTATTTTTACTATCTATAGATACGAATGAGGGGATCTCTTCCTTCACTGAGTCCATTCCCAGAGACTTTGCTTCGTTTCTGCACTGTTTCCTATGCATCTGCATCTTTTGGAGGTCATCAGATTGATGATACTACCTGTAAAATTCTAGGTTTGTATGCAATAGAGTAGAGTAATACAGAGCTGGGAAAAATAACATAAAAAGCATTCCACAGGTGGAAAGAAACTTAGTGCCTTGAAATATGACACTGCTATGTGTGCAGAAATACATTCCCTTTCTGGCTTTTATGTTAGTTATCAAAACTCATCAGCTGCAGGTTGCGGCTCTTCATTGCTGTGTGTGTTACAGATCACATCTAACAGATGTTAAAAAGAGATGGGACTAAACAGCTGTAGCTACAAAGCCCTACTGAAAGCTCAAGAATGAGTAGTTTTTGTCTTTAACTTAAGATAATGTTAATTCCTTTCTTCTAGCTAAAAATCTTAAGATGTTTTATTTCACTTACTTAAATAGAATTTCATCATACTACATGTTTCTGACCTAGGTTGGTTCAGAGAGCTGTGTGCATTGTGTTGGATGTTTCATGTTCGTGACAAATTATCCAACAGCTGTAGGCAGTATCAAACTGCAAGGGAAGATCATAAGGTAATTATGCTACTAAAAGATAAATTTTAATAAGATACAAGAAAAATTATAAAGCTCTGCTGAATATTTCTGGGAGAACTTCTATTTGTTTAATAGGACAAAATTGGCATAGTGCTGTAATGTGGAATAAGTATTTGATGCTACAGTAGTGCTGTCCATGTGAGCTATATTCTAGTATTTCTTTTGGGCTTTTGCTTGGTATTTGGTAGTTGGAGAGATACTGCCAGAAAAGTAATAGTTTCTGCCCTTGTTGTCTACTAATGGTACTGTAGTTGACCACTAGATTATTAGATTTTGAGGGTATTAAATATCCATATGCATTTCTTCAAAAAGAGTCTTCCATACTTATACCCTTATCAGTTGATGTAAAAATTCAAGGGAGGAAAAAGAAAAAAATCACTAGCATGACATGTCATACATTCTTTAACAGTACAAATGCTGATTTTTGCCTTATCCAGTCTTGCATATCAGCTGTCCTGAGCAAAGATTGCTTTTTTTAAAAAAACAAATCCAAAATTACTCTTTGCCAGAAAAATCAAGCTTCAGCTAAACAGGATGGCTCTGTTTCAAATATTCTGGTTTTTCTGTGCTTTGTTGTTGTGGCTTTAGGAATTACATAGTTAAAAAAATCCTCTAGGGACTAGGGGAGTCCAGGCGGTGGACCCAGGAAAGCATAATACTGTTATTCAATCTCATAATTCTGCTGTCTCTTATAAGCTGTCAGCAAGGCCAACTCAGAATCCTTTTCTCTCCCTTCTGCCTGCTGTCTCTGGTGGGAGCTACTTATCTGGTAACCATGTAGGGAGTAGGCTTGTTTATGGCCTGAGGAAGCCTGCTTAGGCCTAAAAGGCAGCAGAGGTGCTGGGGGGGGCGGAAGAAGAGCATTGGGGATTGTAGA
>WBNM01039422.1:81864-187648 GCA_013399055.1 Ramphastos sulfuratus | reverse complement strand
CTCAGATAGAGGGCTGGTGGCAAGCAGCTCTTGCTACAAGGCTTAGGAAGCACTGACATTGCCTGTTGCAAAGGTACAACAACAAAAAATTTGAGTATGTGCCCTTTTATCTCCAGTCCCAGGATACTGACAGCCAATGAGAAGGGATTAGTCTCCTATATGATCTTTCCTTCACAGTGAAGACACAGAAGTCAACATGAGAAGGAAACAAAGGAATTAGCAGTGTTGTCTCAATATCATTTTGTTAGAAAGTGCTGTTAAAGAGCTGAGCATCAGATTTGCCCTGCATCTTGTGTGAACAGACTGAACTGCAGGAGTTGCAAAGGATTCATGCTACCTTCTCGCCGAAGTGAATCTTGGTAAAGGTGCATGTTTTCAGATGTACGTTCTTTGCTCTGATTTTTGGTTCAAGAACTTCTTTAAATGTTTTCTCCATGATTGTCCCAAAGTATGGCCAAGCCTGTACAAGGACCTAAAGAACAGCAAAAGCGAAAAAATGCTGAAGATTCTGTATATAAGATACCTTTTGTGGAGAAAGAGACACACATACATTACAGAACACCTGGCTATTAATCTCTGCTCTTTTAAGATACCAAGTTACATCTATATTCTTAAGTCATCACTATGGAAAGATCCATCTCAGTTCCTCAGAAAAGGAATCTGAGGAATATTGAGGAAATTCCTTAAGGACTTCAACTGAAGGGTGAGATTTCAGCACTGTAGAGTCTATTGACTGCTTCTAACCACAGCAGCTGAGCCAAAGCAGCCAGGGTTGAAGTATCTACAGTGCAATAGTTCCTAATTATTAAGTGTCACAAAGTTCCCCAGAGTCAGGTTTACGTAGAGAGGAGCAGATGAGCTTTTACATCAAAAAGAAAGTTTGCTAAAAAGAAAAACAGGGTAGTTGCAGGATGCTAATTTGCAAGTTCAGCTATTTTGTTTTGAATTCCACAGAGTCTGGTTGCAGTGAGAGCTTGACAACACCTGCTGATAGAAGGACGTGCCCCAGAGCTATCTGGGAATCTCTCTGGTAAGAGGAGATGCCACTATTTTTGCTAGTATAATAATAATATGCACGTATATCTATATACACATACACAAAAATCTATATGCACACAACACGCTGCTTGTTTTTTTTTTTAGTCACAGAGTCAAGTCCTGTGGCCCAGCTGATCAAGCTTTTATCAACCAAACACACATTTGGCTCTCAGCAAAACCTCAGTGGCAACTCTATACTTAAGTGGCTCCAAGACTTAAGTGCAGACACTGATATGAATGAGCCATACTGTAGTGATCTGATAACTTTCTCAGACTGGGCCTGCAGAGTTTGTGCTACAGTGCAGCCCAGAGCAGATGTCCTCACAAACTGGATTTCAGAGCTCATCACCTTGTTCAGCCACTCCACTCGCTCGACATCAGGGAAGTGAACCTGAGTGCAAAGAAAAACAAAGTGAGTGCCACATACCATCTGTTTCAGCATACTGCAACACATGTGAGAGATACCACAGGGTGTGGAACAAATTTTAAAGCTGAGACTCCTCTGCACTCATACATACATCCTTTATAATTTACTACCTCCTTGGGAAACTGTAAAAGGCAAATAAACCAGTAAAATCCAGTAAAAGACAAAAGAACACACGTGAACTGATGTACCAGTATGCCTCTGGGCACAGTTATATGATTAAAGTAAGTGTCATATCCTGCTCCTGATGTAAAGCAGCATTGGATTTCTCATCCTTCTCTTGGTCACACCTTGGGAGGCCACGAGAACATGCCTCCTTTCAAGATCATGAGCTGTGCAGGACCTATTCCTTGACCGGCTCACCTAAACCAGATGCCACACTTTGGAACCTACTTGGGAAACTCAGTTTATTGGTTGTGGCAGTGTCATGGATTGAATTGAACCTGCTGCTGTTATTGATACCATGCTGCAGTCATGCCAGCTTCAAAAATTAAAGTGCTGACAGGAGCAAAGTATTATGGGGCTTGAAGTTCAGATTGCAACATGGGAGGCTTCCTGCTCCAGTTGCTGCTTCTGGGTTTTTTGGGTGTTGTCTTTTCTGCTGAGATGGCAGAGGGACAAGGAGGGATGGAGGAGTAGTTTTCCAGCTTGAGCTTTGGGCTCACTTGCTTCTGCTTTGCTGCTGCTTTATGCCGTGTATTTTCTGCAAATACGCTAAGGTAATTATGCATCTCATGCTATGTTTTTCTGATTACTGATCAGTAAACTTCATTCTTATCTCACTTCTTTTTGTCTCAATCCTGAGTTTTTGTGTGTTACTTTCCCCTCACTTCTGTGTTGAGGAAACAGACAGGTTAAGCTGCCAGTTCAGTTTGACCCCTTTTGTTGTGATTCAAACCATCGCAGGCAGCATTTCTCCACTAATGCCAACATAGTGCAAACTGCTTCAGGGAAAAGCAGGACTGTGAGAGTTCAAGCCAATTAGATATCTATCACGTGTAACAGTCCAGTGTTTTAATCTCTCAGAGCTTTTTAAGATGCTAAGAAAGTGTGCATGTCCGTTACAAAATCCTTTCAATTCCCTCAAGTGGTGCCTCATTTAGTCACCATCAGGGCAACCGGATGAGAGGACACTCTCAAGTAAGTAACTGATTTCTCGCACCTCACCAAGAAGCTACTGAGAGAAGAGCCACAACCTCCTTACTGTAACCACACGCTACAGTCTTACAGATGCAGTATTTTCAGCCAGTGCTACAAGCTAGTAGCAGGTTATGGCAGAAGGACAGGTCAGTGCTGCAGCTTCTCACAACAGACACTCAGGCCCTGCTCAGCTTTACAAGAGCACCCAAATACAAAGGGATCTAGGCCGATTAGACTAACCAGGTACAATATATAACCTCCTTCTTCAAGCGCTGTGAATGAGACTCTCCAGTCAAAGCCTTGCTGTTCAATTCATCAGCTTCCAGAGAGGTACTCAGAGATGTTTGGATGGAACAGAGTGCAGCCTGCTTTTTATTCCAGCTTCATGTATGATTTCAGAGCCCATTTCCCTTGCTTGAGTAATGCCACAAATTATCTCCAATTATTACATTACAAAAACCAAAGTGGTAATAGTGGTATTTCTTTTGATGCTCTAAATAGCAAGTTTTCCATTAAATAAGACAACTCAACTCCACAGAAATGTCAGCCTACTCATCTCTGTCTGCAAGATAAAGTTAGAATACAGCACCAGAAGGGACAATCCATACTGATAAAACACTGCTGATATTTTACAGTAAGGCAGATTATGTGAATCAGGGGACCTCCAACTGCCAGCCTTCCATTCTTCACCAAAAGGTCCTCCACCAGGGCAAATAAATTCTGGGTAGTCTGAAGGCAGATGGAACCCAGCTCCAGTCACAGAACTGTATTAGCTGGGAAAGATTTTCTAAGATCATCAAGTGGAACCACCAACCTAACACCACCATGGCCATTAAACCATGTCCCGCAGTGCCATGTTCATGTATGTTCCTTGAACACCTCCAGGGACAGTGACTTCACCACCTCCCTGAGCAATCTATTCCAATGCCTGACCACTTCTTCGGTAAAAAAATTTTTCTTGCTATCCAGTTTAAACCTCCCCTGGCACAATTTCAGGCCGTTTCTTCTTATTCTATTACCTGATAACAGAGAGAGAGATCAACATCCACCTCACTACAACCTCNATTAAACCATGTCCCGCAGTGCCATGTTCATGTATGTTCCTTGAACACCTCCAGGGACAGTGACTTCACCACCTCCCTGAGCAATCTATTCCAATGCCTGACCACTTCTTCGGTAAAAAAATTTTTCTTGCTATCCAGTTTAAACCTCCCCTGGCACAATTTCAGGCCGTTTCTTCTTATTCTATTACCTGATAACAGAGAGAGAGATCAACATCCACCTCACTACAACCTCCCTTGAGGAAGTTGTAAAGAACAATGAGGTCTCACTTCAGCCTCCTCTTCTCCAGACTAAGTAACCCCTGTTCCCTCAGCCACTCCTCGTAAGATTTGTTCTCTAGACCCTTCATCAGCTTTGTTGCTCTTCTCTGGACATGCTCCAGGACCTTGATGTCTTTCTTATAGTGAGGGGCCTAAAAGTGAGGTGCAGCCTCACCAGTGCTGAGTACCGAAGCACGATCACTTTCCTGCTCCTACTGGCCTATTCCTGATACAGCTCAGGATGCTGTTGGCCTTCTTGGCTACCTGAGCACACTGCTGGCTCACGTTCAGATGGCCATCCACCAGCACCTCCAGGTCCTTTTCAAGAAATAGACAAAACTCATAAGGGCATCCTTATGAGCAGCTAGATCCACCTTAAGCAAAAGCAAAACTGAATTAGCTGTTTGAGCCAGACACCCAAACCAAACAGCCCAAGGCAAATTCCAAATACAACCACAAGGGATGGCAATGGATGAGGTATCACTGGTATTGCTGTGATAGGATTAGCAGTCATCTGTGGTACACTTCCATCCTGACTGACAATCCCTTATTCACGTGTCTGCAACAGAGCTCCTACCCAGACATTCTGTGCCTCAGTTTCCTTTGACAGACAGAAGAAATAGCACTTCTGTAGCTCAAAGACCACCAGGAGCTCCATGTCTAACACAAACGGGGCTCTCACAGAGGCAAACACCACAGAAATGGGTTGATTACTTGTCTCTAGTGAAAACCCAGCTTTCTGCCCATTATGAAAGGCCACCAAACTTCACCGGGTTGCTGATATCAAAGCTCGGGTTGCTGATATCAAAGCTTGGGTGCACTCAATGGTACAAATTCAATAAGCAGTTCCACAGAAGCAGCACACCTTGCTATCCAAGTGTTACATCCAGCTTATCTGCTGTCTAGTAAGACCTAAGCTCCACGTAAAGACTTTCCTACCCACAGAGTATTCCCATAACAACATATTCCACTAGCAGAGTTCTGTTCCAGTTCACCTCAGTGGTAACACCCAGTTCTCTTCTTGACCCAACAGCTTACTCCAAGACTTTACCATGTCTTGATATGTTTTGGAAAAAAAATAAACTCTGTAGTTCCACACTTTCTAACCATCTGCTCTAGATTTCAGACTCTTTTCTGACTCTTTCACTCTGGTGAAAACCCTGGCAGCAAGGTCTTCTCTTTGAGCTTGTCATCTGTACAGCTTCAAGAGAAAGCCCAAACACTTCCTATTAAGCCCAGGACCAGCCACCAAGAGATGCCAAAGTTAACACCATCCTAGAATAAGACTTTCTTCTGTAGCCTTGGGCAAGTCAACTATCAAAATCGGTTTTCCCCATCTAGAAAAGCAAGTGTGCTTCTTGACAATATTTTAGGAATGCTGCAAAAATTACTTAGCATTTGAAAAGAGCTTTGAAGATCAAACCCAGTAGGTTAAGGTCAATTACTAGCAGGCAAAGAAAATGTGTAAGTCTGCATGGCTCCACCTTGCCCTGGAGCAGACCACACTAATGATCATGGCAATGGCAAAACCCATGTCTGACACAACAGTGCCCTTCTGTTCAAATGCAGCACTGGAATCTGTTCATCAAAGGGTTTATGTTTGGGGGTTTGTTGGGGTTGTTTTTTTGTATTCGTTTTGATTGTTTTTAAGGTACAGGTTTTTTAGATCCCTGTGCTGGGGATCTTTTACACAAGAAGTTAACGGGTTTAAAAGGACTGCTCTGTACCTAGTAATATCAGTTTCTCTCAATAAAAGGAGTTTAACATCAGGAAGAAACCCAGCATACTTGGATGTCCTCACCTGCAACCTGCTAACAGCTGCAAAACCAAAACAGAAGTCACCACAACCTCCAGTAGTCAGTATAGTGGAAATCCAGTCACCTTTGCTCTGGGCACTGACTGGTTTTGAAGTCTCATCCCTCCAAGACACAAACCTGACTCGGCTCAGCATGAGCAGATTTCCAGGCTGGCTTCCCTTGTAAGCACGGCCTGCCCACATAAGCTGTCTAGCACAGGAATGCCTCTATTCCAAACTCATTGGCTGGTTTCAGTTAAGAAACTGGTGCTGCAAAACAACCCTGCAAATTCCTTGAAACAGATGGTTAGGTAGATGAGGGAAATCCTCTGGGCACTCTCCCTGAAGGAAAAGCTGCAATAAGAATGCATCTCCTAACCACTGATACCATAACTAAACAGAGCCTCGGGTACATTTGAAGAAGTTACTGCACTGCTGTCAGAGAGAGTAGGTTTTAACGAACCAGCACAATCAATGATTGGTCTGAACTCTCCACTGGATGGATACTTTTCAATTCACTACCAGACAGAAAAGAAGACAATTACTTACTATTTCCTTTAAACTCTGCCATCATTTCACACCTCCAGAACTTTTCCCAGCATTGCGACATTGAAAATCCAAACCATGATCCTCCTGCCTGGATTGTATTCCTTCTCCCACCTCTGCATGCCAGGAGAGATGAATGGAAGGGACATTTTTAGAGCTGTTTCAGTTGAAGACTCATGCTCTGTCCTGTGCTTTGGTCACAACACCCCCAAGCAATGCTACAGGCTCGGGGAAAAGTAGCTGGAAAGAAGCCTGGTGGAAAAGGACCTGGGGGTGCTGGTGGATGGACAGCTGAGCATGTGCCAGCAGTGTGCCCAGGTAGCCAAGGCCAATGGTATCTTGGCCTGTATCAAAACGCGTGTGTCCAGCAGAAGAGTTGGAAAGTGATCGTGGCCCTTACTCAGCCCCTAGTGAGGCCACAGCTTGAGGACTGCATGCATTTCTGGGTGCCAGAGTATAGGAAAGACATCTAGGTCCTGGACCGTGTCCAGAGAAGAGTAAAAAGGCTGGTGAGGGGTTTGGAGGGCACGTTATCCAAGAAGCTGCTGAGGGAGCTGGGCTTGTTTAGCCTGGAGAGGAGAAGGCAAAGGGGAGATCTTATTGCTCTCTACAATTACCGGAAAGGAGGTTATAAGTGAGGCTCTTGTTGGTCTTTTCTCCCTACTATCTAGTGATAGTACAAGAGGAAATGGGTTTAAGTTATGCCAAGGGAGGTTTAGATTGGACATTAGGAAAAAACTTCTTTACTGAGAGTGATGAGACATTGGAACAGGCTCCCCAGCGAAGTGGTGGAATCATCAGCCCTGGAGGTGTTCAAGAAGCATGTAGATGTGGCACTTCAGGATATAATTTAGTGGTCATGGTAGTTGGGTTACAGCTGGACTTCATCATCTTAAAGGTCTTCTCCAGCCTTGATGATTCTATTTTATGTTTCTAACAACACAGAAAATAAACTGAACAGACAGCAGGTAAGAATCACCCTTCAAAACTGGCACAGGGGAGAAGCAGAAGATTGAATCAAGAAGAGGATAGAAGAAAAATTAAAACTGAGGAGTTAAATGACCATCAAGTACAAATGTGGTGTGGAAGCAAACACCAACTATGAAGAAGCTATCAACACAGAAGAGGAAGGAAAGAAAGAGAAGTGGCAATATAAATAAAAGGTCTTACTAAAGCACACCATGTAGCTCCCTTTATCCTTAGGTCCCACATCCTGCCTTCCAGTAGCAAACTCCAACAATTCACTAATCAGAAGCAAGGTGAAGAGAGTCTTGACACCATGTTCTCCGTGAACATGTGCTAGGTGGTGGAAGACAATGGTGAGATTCCCCTTAATCCTTCCTTTCTCCTAGAGAAGGCTAAATAGCCCCAGCTCCTTTGACCTCTCCTCACACACCAGGTGCTCCAGCCCCTAACCATCTCAGTGGGCTCTGCTGGGGTGCCTCCATTTGTCAAAACCTCTCGAGTTCCTGGGGGAACACAGCACTCCCAGTGCAGCCTTTTGAGTGCCAAGCTCAGGGCAATCATCGGCACCTGTCTATGGACTAATGAAGCCTGACACTTCCAGTCGAAAAACCGAAGAACTTTGAGACTGCGTGCGTGTTGCGGGTGGGGGGGGAGGGGAGCAGTTCTGACTTTTCAGCAATGTCTAAGAGACTCGATTTCTCTTTACCACGATTCAAGGCACTTGAGGATACGACACAACACCGTTTTCACAGCATCAAGGCAAGAACTGACACCACCACGCTCATTAGTGCTCCGGCTCGTTGTAAATCCTCTGAGGACAAAACCAAGCAGAATCCTCACTCAGATGCAGATCTCTGCGCTCGGCAGGAGGGAGCGTGTGCAGGGAAATGCACCAGCTCCGCCAGAAAACCCTGGCTTCACTTTCCAGAAGTGCCGAATGCCTACCTTTGTTTCCTACAGAATTAAGGAGAGCCAAGTGCTGTGGGCTATATAAAACACTTTGCTGACTATAAATGTCTCCACGCAACGCTCCTTACAAATAGAGCTCTTTCATATTCTCTCTTACAAGAAAAGCATTTCCCTACCAGTTCCCGGCGTGTTTTTAAATGCTAAGCAAATGACGATGAAGGAAAACAAAAAACCCTCATCATCCTTTTCCATCAGTCAACCAAGGTTACCCAGCAAATAACCAAAGGCATAAAATAAAACGTGCAGCTACAATTTAAGTTTTCTTCACTTTAAAACCTAGAGCAGTGAGGAACAAATGCAAAGAATGAAGAAGGGTTGGCTTGCCATACCACCAAGATAGCACTTTAAACCTAAAGATTTGGAGTTTACCAGGCAAAAAATATGTTTATAAATTTTGTGAGTTGTTTTTCGGTTGGTTGGGTTTTTTTTGTTTTTTGGGTTGTTTTTTTTTTTTTTTGGGGGGGGGGGGTTTTTTTTTTTTTTTTGTTTGTTTTGTTTTTTTTTGGGGGGGGGGGGTTTGTTTGTTTGTTTTTTGTTTATTTTGATGACACTAAAGAGATGGGGACAGAACTTTCTGGATGAGAAGATCTAGAGTAGGTATCCCCTACACCAAAATCCCTGCAATGCAACAGCACATATGTGTGAGATTTCTCCAGGGACAGCAGCCTGTTTCACAAGCACGCTAACAGCGACATGCAGAATTCCCGGACTAAAACAATTTCCAGCTTGGTACTCACTTTACTGACCAAGACTTCAAATCCTGACGGGTTACGGCTCGGTCCAAGGCATCACCGCCACCCCTCTTCCTTTGCCCTCCAGCTGCCCACCACAGAATACCGCCCTCCGTACCGCCCGGCGCTCCGGAGCCCTCAGCGTCCTTACTCCCAGGGGCTGCCGCCACTGCCGCGGGAGGGGGTCTCGGCGAAGTGGAGCTTGCAGCGCACCTGTGCCCCTCGGTCCTCACTCACCCAAGCCGGCAGGTGCCGGGCGGCCAGGCCCTGACACACCGCCTCCCGCTCGTCCTCCAGCAGCGCGAAGGCGGCAGCCAGCCGGTCGCGCTTCCATCGCCGGTTGTGTCCCCAGCACAGCCACAGCGCCAGCCCAAGCAGCACCCAGCTGCCGCTCAGCCCCAGGTACCCCGCCAGGTACACGGGACCGAGCCACAGCAGCGTCCTCGCCGCAGACGACAGCAGCAGTCGCGGCAGGGCGCCGGGCCGCGGGCCAGTGGGGCGGGAGACAGCCGCGCGATTCATGATGCGCGCCGGAGCTTCCCCGACTCCGCGGGGTCTCCCCTGGCGAGTGCGCCTGCCCCACGCCGCCACCGCTGCCGCAGCTGCCTCCGCCCGGCGGGGAGGCGCGACCCGCGCCGCGGGGGCACCCGCCCGGCCCGGCCCCACTGCCAGCGCCACTGTAGCGCCCCCGAGCGAGCGCGCCGCCGAACTCCTGCGGGGCAAGTCGCACCATGGCGCCCCGCAGTGGGCGGCAGCGGCGGGGCAGTCAGCGCCGAGCGCCACGCCTAAGGGCAGCTCCTCAGTGGCCCTCCTCGCTCCCCCAGGCGAGGGACAGGCAAGGAGCGGGAGCTCTCCCGGCCTGCCCAGCTTCCGCGGGGCCATCGGCATTGCTTCTACCTGTAGCCTGCGGGTGAGAGGCACCGCATCTGAGCGCAGAAGGGAGTGAGAATGAGAGAACCCGTCATACCTAAAGCAGGGGGACACTGCAACCTGCTTGGGGGCAGTTCTGCTTTAGGGCGCCAGTTGTGCGATCGCCCACCTTTGGCTTGCTCCAGACATTACTGTGGTCCATTTATTTCAGTGGACCTAACCAGAAGCAAAACCAAACAGCTATTCTGGACACTCGCTGCTTGAAATAATAAAAGGACTTTTTCCTCCTGCCCTTTTGATTTTGGTGGAGATAGCATAGGGCTTCAGGTTTTAAAATGCTGAGATATGCATTAGGGAATGCAGCATCTTTTGGGAACCCTGAGATTCTCTTATTCCCAGCGTTGAGAGTTCTCTACCTTTCTCTGTATGCTTTAAGCAACTGACAGGCTGCAACTGTACAGTTCTATCTACACTGTGTTTTCCATTGTAGCTTTCCCTGGACCAGGCAAATGCTACCCTTTGTTCAGTGGATAAGTCTAGAACATCAATGAACGATGCTAAATTTTAATGTGGCCCTTTTAAAATGTTGCTGCACAAGATGACAAATTATGAGCCAGACACAGACCTCCAGGAAAAGAAAATTGACTATTACCGGGGAAAATTAGGTTTGGACCCCTCTTTGCCTTGGAATTGGTGTTTAATTATGGATCAGTCCATAAATCAAACAATGCCACAAGTGATCCTCGTTTGTATGCTAATCATTGTGCATGACTGATCTGGGATAGAAATTAGTTCAGGCATCTGAAAAAAAATCACATTAGACAAACTCATGCATGAGACATCTACTATTACCAGGTACTTTTGGAAACAAACTCACTGATCTTCCCCTTCTGACAAATGAGGATGAACAGATTCTTCCTGATCGTGTTGCAAAGATAAATAATTTTAAAACACACTTAAGAAAGTACTTCTTTACACAGTGCACGGTAAACTTTCAGAACTTGGAGCAGGCAAACTATATTAGTAGGTCCAAAAAGGGGTTAGATAAGTTCTCAGACAACAAGGTCCATAAATGTTTCACTATCATCATAGACAGAACAGCTGTGGGTGCTGGGAAAGGCTGAGGGACAAGTGCAGAAAATGCTCATGCTCTCCCTCTGAACAGTAACTTTACGGCCTCAACACCAAGTGGACCAATGGCCAGAGAGCATTTCTGTTTGTAAAGCTGGGAAGAAAGAGGCAAAACTGATGGATCTAGAAGCTGAAGGGGTATCTATCTGCTGTCTTGATATCATACCCTAAATAACACACAATGGCTAGTTTGCACAGTTACTTATACCAGGAGATACATGTACATGCAAACCTACACCTGGTTTTGTTCTAATTGTGAACAAAGACTGTGGCTGACTGTTGTTTTTGTTTGTTTGGTTGGTTTTTTCTTCATTGTCTTTTAAAGCTTTGTAAATCATTTCAGTGTGACATTTCAGTCACGGGGTGAACATTCACATGGATAATCTCAGCACCAGAGTCTGACCATTCAGAAAAACAGAAGCTTCTGGAAAAATGAGGTCTCTTAGTGGTTTGGAGACTGAGAAGGTTGCTTTTGCTGCCAGAAAAAGCTATCATAAAATGTGGATCCAGTGTCGACCTCCTTCAAATCACTACTTTTAAAAAGTTTGAGATGATTGGCTCAAACTCAAGAGCTGTGCAGCTTAGAAGCACCAACAGGTGGCAGCTTACCGAACAGGAAAAACAGAGGGACTGCAGTGAAATACCTGCTGGACAATATCATGTATAAACTGCTGTGGTTTGGGTTTTTGTATTCCAGTTGATCACAAAACCTGTGTTTAGGTTAAAGGATAATAAGAGTTCTCCTTTTGTATAAGTGAACAAAGTGGTTTTGTTTTTGCAGCTCAGCCCACAGCTGATGATCTGTGAAGGAGATGCTTCTATGAAAGTAAAGGAGATGCTTATATGAAAGCACAACTTCATGACATATCCTGCACTGTCTCCCAAATCCCTGAGCTCAGGAATAGCCACACTCTCTTGTCCACTACTTGTTTCTTTGCTGCCAACTCTTTACCTTGTGCCAAGATATTTTTTATTTTTTAAATCTAAAGAGATTTTAGAGACTTTAAACAATTTCACAAGTAATATAAAATATCATTAAACTTTAGCTCATACTACTTAAAATTTTAGAAGCTGAACAAAAGAAAAAACAGTAGAGGTAAAATTTTTCTTCTTATCATAACAGTTTACACACAGAGTTGTTCTCAGACCAATACTATATTCATGAGAATAAGGTAAGTCAATACCCTTTGAGATCTTTTTATTCTTGAAAGAACAATTATTTCCTGTTGTTTTCTTAAATGTCAGAGGAAATACTGACCTAGAGGACATCCTAAGACCTATCAATTTCCTGCTGGGGAAAGTATAACCTTGAATGGAAGAGACTGCTTTCAATCACCAGATACCTGAACCACTTGAAGCCAATCTTACCTTAAATTACAGGGAAATCCCACGACCTGTTTCACCCAGTGTACGCAGGACAGTCACTAAGGCTGTTGTTCTGGCCTGTGGTGGTTTTAGCCTCTGATTTAACTTGATTAGGCATCAGCACTGCAGCTTATTAACACTGTGATAAAAGCATATGTTGTAGCTGATTATGATACAGAGATTTTGCAGAAACTGCAGGGTTTTGAAAATGTATTAGTACTAAATTTGCTGTCTCTCAAGCTGGCCATGGTAACTAAGGCAACCCACTTTAAAGGTGGGGAGTTATGAAAAACCACTGCCAACGCTTCTTCTTTTAACTGTAGAGAATATGCAAAGGATTTTATCTGAAATATTGATTTAAGTGCGTACCAATGAGATATTGAAGGGTTTACAGAAGATTACTTTTTGACTTCATTTGTGGTTTCAGGGTTTGTGACCAGTGCGAAATTCCCACATTGATGCTAGCAAATACTAGAGGTGCACTTTGTCTTTTCTCTCTGCATCCACAGCAAAATGCAAAATACTTACATAAGGGTAAAACCTTATTTCTTGCATTATCAAAATGACTTCTGTATCAAGACCTGATTAAAACAATTTCCCCTTTTGGCACACTTTGTCACTTGAAAAGGAATTACTGTTTAGNGATTCTATGATTCTATGCTCTACATCCATGACACTCTTCACCCTCTCAAGCAAAGCCATATCCAGACTCTGTCAATCACAGGGCCAAAGCTCTGTATCTGTTCCTCCTGTCTGTTCTCAAGCAATCACTCCTACTGAGTCTGGGGTTCATTTCCCTACGGAAAGCTGTGGCTCCTCCATTTTGTCCAATTCTGTCCAGAAATGGAGCTGGGCAGCTAACACGAACCCGTGCCACATTATTCAGCCAAGTACATTATTCTGGCTGGAGAGGTGCAATTTTAATATTATCTATGTATGTCCTGCTTTGAGAATGATTCATTTGGCATTAAACAACACCAACCTCAAGCCTAGCTGTGGGATATGGACTTGCTAAGCTATGCTTAATCTAGGACAGACTGGTGTTACCAGGGTCCTGTATCTGTTCCGGATTGGTAAAGCTAATGAGATTTTTTTTCTCGTGTGAAAAATAATCACACACAGAAGACTTAAGGACTGAGGCTTTGGTTTGCAGTATGTGCGCAGCCAGGCTGGGAGTGTGTGACTCTTGCTTCTAAAGGCTCTGCTTCACTGTGCTTATCTCTCCCATGGTGCCTTGTGTCTGCCTGGTTCACGGCTTCGTGCTGTTTTTGCACAACAGGCAGTAAAAGAGACACTAAACAGCTGGTACTTCTGGCAGTATAGCAACACCCATAGCAGCAACTTATTTCACACATCCACTTGCTCTTTCTGCAGCTGGGCCATCAATGTGAGGGCAGTGCAGTAGGATGCAGGGTATCCACCACGGCAGTTAAAAGGGTGGTGTGACCCAGTGTCCCTTGCTCTTCCTCCCAGCAAATGCCACACTGCCCTGATGCTGCAAGTAGCAGTGGACATCTGGGTTAGCAGAGCACTGAGAAAAGCTGTGTCTTGTGTACACGAATTATATAAGTGCACAAGTGAGGCATGAGAAAGTTAAAGAATACAAAGTGCAATCCGTGGTGGTAGCAGAGGAAGGGAAAAAATAAACTTCCCTTACCGTGAGGACAGCATTCTCCACTGCTTCCGCAGACTGTCGTTTTCCTGGCTCTGGGTATGGTTTTCACACAAGATAAAACCGAACACCTCTGTCTCATCTCAGAGCCTGCACTGAGTGGCGAGCAGCTGGTGCCACCTGCTGAACACAGCAACTTTTACTTCAGGAAGGCAGGACACAGACAGCAGCTAGAGCAGCGTTTTTCCGAGGGCAGATATCAATTGTCTGCCTAGGACAGATCTGTGGATGTTGTCACAATATAGTTTTGTATCCCATCATTGACATTGGTATGTAGACTGGATTTGATAGGTAGTTAATATTCTGGATTGAGGATAAGCAATTTCTCACCTGCAAAGTCGAATATTGCTGAAATTACACTGTTTCATTTATGGCAGAATCACCACAGAGCTGCAATGAGACAGAGGAACTTCAGTTAATTTTGAACAGTCTTTGCTGAGCACGACTATTACTGTATTACACATTTTCATCTTGGAAGCACAGCCTATTAAATCCGGGGCGGGTGGGTTTGTTTGTTTTAATTTTGCTGTAATTATAACATGAATTTATTTCATTTTTGTTTGACCAGTTGTATCTGCAACAGGGTTTGTGAGCACAAATACTGAACACAATGTCTTCAGTCTAAAAACAGCACAACACATCTCTTGGAGAAGAAAATATTTTGTAGATTTTGCTAGTGGTTTCTACATCACTTAAAACCCTTTTCTACTTTGCTGATTGACAAAGCATGCTGGTACAGGCTACTGGCACACATTAGGCTGTGAAAACTGCCTTTCAAGTGCATGATCAATTTTCAGAACAAGCCTATTAATAATGTATAGCCTAGTCTGTTATCCATGCAACTTACATCTCTCTGTATTTTAAGTGCTTAAAGGACTTGTCTGAGCTCACAGAAACCTCTTTAAGTGCTCAGCCATTGTGAAACACATTAAGAGTGTCAAGCAGTGGAGGAAGACAATTCAGGAACTACATAATTGACACCTCCCCAGCAATGTCGAAATCAGAAAGGAGAAGTTTTCTCAGTTATATTTCTTGGAGGGCTACATCTTGTTTAGTTGACACTTTCCATTTGAAATGTCACAAATCAAAACGGTTTCTTGAGAAACTTGGACCTTACTCTCTACAACTACCTGACAGCAAGGTGATACAAGTGATAGGACAAGAGGAAATGGCCTCAAGTTACAGTGGGAGAGGTTTAGATTGGATATTTCTTCACCAAAAAGGGTTGTGAAGCACTGGAAGAGGCTGACCCAGGAATCCATTGAGTCATCATCCCTTGAGGCATTTAAGAGACAAGTGGATGTGACACCTCGGGATATGGTTTAATGGTGTTATGCTTATGGTTTCACTTGATGATCTTAAAGGTCTTTTCCAACCTAAATGTCTATGCTTTACAGCACCCATGTGAAACTAGCTTCTTTATATCCATAATGCATGTATCAGCTGCTACACTTCTCCCCAGAGTGAGGGTAAAAACTGACACTCTGTTCCTTCCTTTCTGCTGCAGGGCTCAGTCATAACTACACCTTTAAATAAATAAAGTCCATTTCAAGTAGAGTTTATTTGCCAGACAACTCTTTGTGTCTGTGGTCTGCATTTGACACGGCATAGGACACATCAGATTTGGGCCCACAGAGTAACAAGAAGAGCAAGGCATGTGAAACTGAGGAATGCTGTTTGCATCTTTGCCTGTTCAGACAGAGTAATGGATCCTGACAGAAACACCTGCCTGCCATCTCTCACTTGGAGCAGGATCTGCCAAAGATGGCACGGGCACAGTTTGCAGTGGCACAGCCAGGCTGGCATAGGGAATCCAGTCTGTCAGAAGCCATGTTCCTCGATTCAAGTTATTGCCAAGGAGCAACATCTTGCTTCGCTGCAAGGCTGCACTTCCCAGCTCCTGCTGAGTTTCTGCTTAGCCTTTTCTTTGAGAAAATATCTACAGACTGACTTGAGAGCTCCTACCACCAGCTTTTAGAGTGTGCTTTCAGCAGAGTTGATGCTCTAAAAGGAAGGTTAGTGAAAAAAGCCTGTTTGCAGCAGAATTGGTGCTGAATCCAACAGTGTCCATGGAATCTCTTTGAGCAGGCAGATCTGCTATGTGCCAGGATTTTTGCACTTGAAGACGTGCACTGGGTGAATTTTCAGATGATTCTTCTTGGTTTGTCATGAGCGGCTGCAGACCATACACGACTTCAAGATTTAAAGGAATCAGTAGTGTGGAAGTAACTGAGACAAAATTGGTTTCCTTTACTCAATACCTCTCTTGTCACAGAAATGTGTACTCTAGAATTGAATGATGTTAAGCACAGAACAATAAATTGTTTGGACTGGGGAAAGACATGATTGTATTATGTGGGGTTTATAAAACCCAAAGGCACTGACTAGAAGTTGAGGAAAGAAGACAGCTTTGGAGTAATCTGATACTGCCTCACAAACACAAAATATCCATCAAGAGGAACACAACTCTGCAGTAAACTCAATAGATTCAAAGTCCATGTCCACCACTTCCCTGCACCCCTGTGACACAGACAGCTGGGCCCCATGGGGTACACCTGAGCTTCTACTACTGTCCATTGAAAAGAGATGAAAGGCAACATCTCAGCTCGATCATTAAATCCTGATACAAGACTCTTCATCCAAGTGTACTAAACCATACATTATAGTCCTCCCTAGCACTGTACACAGGTACAAGAGTATCCTGGATCTCTTTTTGTAAAGAGCTTTCTCTCTGCACCTGCGCTAATGTATTGCTGGCAAGTATGAGCCCACTGAGAGTGCGGAGCAGCAGTAAAAGCAACATTCATCTCAAGATTACTTTAAAAATATTGTGAAGTTTGAAAATCATCAGAAAGTTCCTTCTTTTTAGTAAAAGTCCTAATCCACAGCTCAGATGCTTTCTCTCCTGCAGTGAGTATGCTGAAGGACAAGATATCCAGGACCTTGTACAACAGCTCTTTCTACAATCTCTTAGTGGCCTCTGCTGGCCAGGACTGAGATCCTGGTGATGTGTTTCAGTGTTAACCAGTTCTGAATTCAGCTAAGGTTTATACAGGTATTTTATTGGTGTCAACTGAGGAGACGCCAACCAGAGCGCTGTGCTAGTTTGCAAGCATCTCACCTCAAGCTGAGCACATTGCTCAGGTTGGTCACTGACAGCAAACAACAGCAAGGACCTTGCAAAATAACCCAACGTTTCCAAGTCTTTCCTGCTTCACTTTTGTGTGCAGTTGCAGGTATCCTTGCTGATACAGGAGACTGTCCAAGCTATGTTCTAGAGAACAGACTTCTTCTGTCACCCAAATCTTTGATAAGTGATAGAAGTGCATAAGTGGCATGTAAGGGCATAAGGCATATATTGGGACTGGGTGTCAAGAAAAGTGCACAGAAAAGTAAGCAAATGTTTAGCACTGAGGAATGTCAGAATAAGAGTCTATATTTAAAACGGAGCCATTTGTTAAACCTTCAGCTTTCTGTGGTGCTGAAGGTAGGACTATGAAAAGAAGACACTGACTGAGAGTGTACATGGCTGGGAGTGATCTTCTCTTTCAAGAATAGCGTTTTTATGGTAAAGGTGTGAACAGAAGTGCTCTCAAAGAAATGGAAAATACCATTCTGGTTACTCAGCACTTCAGCTGAGAGATCTTGCCAGGAAGATTGCCAAAAGCATATCTTCACTGCTTTCTGACAATTGGAAAAATAGGGCTGCTTTCCTGGTATTTCTCCCTAACAGGAAACTCAGCTTTACAGCTTATCTTGCTTTTTTTCTTACCTTCACAGTGCTACAGAGTATAAATTCTTTGCCTCTAGAAGAAGTTAAAGATGTGTAAAGATGCATTTTTCTCTTTGTTTCCCTCTGGTCATCCACTGTAGGATTTCTGTTTGAGAGATAGCATAGCCCCATGTTCTCTGTTGTAACTTCCAGTTCCCAATTTTTTATAGACTCCTGATTCCAGTAACTGCCTATGGAAAAGCCTGTTGAGAAAGGTTGATTACTGTATATCTAAATATTTATATTTATATAAATATGTGAAGAGTGTCAGAAGGACAGAGACAGACTCTTCTCAGTGAGGTCCAATGATAGGATAAGGGGCAATGGGTGCAAGCTGGAGCATAGGAGGTTCTACACAAACATAAGAAAAAGCTTTTTCACTGCAAGGGTGACAGAACACTGTAACAGGCTACCCAGAGAGGTTGTGAAGTCTCCTTCACTGGAGACATTCAAACCCCTCTTTTGGGGTCTCTCCCAACACCTAACATTCTGTGATTCTGTGACCAAGAAACATCACAGTCTAAAAGGCCTAATACCAATGCCACTGATGTCAGTGACAAAATGCCTGTTGTTTTCAGCCAAGGCAAACCAGAGCCAAAATTCTAAACTTCTGAGGAAAATTCAGAAGTATATCACTTTTGCAAAACTGACTTCTCTTTTATCTGCCCATTGCTATAAACAGAGTCAGAGTCTTCTAAATAATAAATATATCAGGATAACTAATCCAACAACAGCTAGACACACTCAAAGTTATCATACCCAGCCCAGATATGACCAGATTTCTTCTGCCCAACACAGTGTTTGAGTCTCCAAAGAAAAATGTCAGAAAATTAGTTTTAATGTTAACAGACTCTCCTATTTGCAGTTTAATTCTTACAGAAGTATTGTGCTGAAGCTTTCTTGAGGCCCGCTGCTCCATTATTGCACTTTCTTTGGACCAGAAAGCATTAAAGTCAGTCATTTCAAACAATACTGACAAACAAAAAGAACCAAGTAGATCTAAACATGGCAATTTTTCAGAGGCTCAGTTATTCCAGTAGAAAAAGGACCAGAACTCTTGACTGCCCATGACTGTGACAACACCTGCATGGGAACATCTCTGCCTATACTGTGTTACCAGAAGCAGCAGAATTGTTGGAACACAATGTTGCTTGCAGTGAAAGGTGCTTCAGAAGCAGGGAAGAGCGAATTGTTTGAAAACAATTCTCTCTTGATACTTGATGTCCATTTTCAGGGTAACATACAGAGAAGTAACCATGGAAGTCCAAAGTCAAGGGAAATGAGCCTTTGTTTCTTCAACTGGTGCTCTGAAACTCAGTCACAAATACATACAACCAACATCCCTGAGGTGATTTGTAGGCAATGCATATTGGATTACTGGTGACTCCACACTGCAAAATTATTACAAACCAGTAATTAGTTGATGATGGATATATAACTTGGTTCAGAATTCTGAACCCAGATAAAACAAACTGATTAAAAACAATACACTGTTAACACAGTTCTCTGTGCAATTAAAGCCTCCTAGAACCTGACTGAAGTTGTTAGAAAGGCCTTCTAACAGCAGGGGAAAAAATGGTAACCATTTAAAACTCTGCTCAACTAACAGTAGGATTAGGTCCTGGAAATTTTACTTCCCTGAAGAAAGGAGGAGGTGTTACTGCTCTTCACAATGAAGAGCCCTCACCCACTTAAGTGGCTTAACCTTTGGATGGTCAAACATGAATATGCTGGAACTTAACAGTGCCTGACACAAGTGAGCAGCTCAATGGAAGATTTTTTTTTTTATGAGGTACCAGCGCTGTGGAAAAATACTTCTTGCAGGTGTTCTGAAATCACCTGCAGTTTTCCAGGAGATGCTTGATTTAATTTTCAAGTCCCTGCTGTGACCATACAGACATAATCTGGGAAGTCCTTCATGACCAATCAGCTTTCATGGGTGTTAAGTGGCACAAGATAGCCTTTGCCATATTGCACTGATTTTGGTTTTGATGAATTCAGCTTTCTTAGAGGACACAGAGGGACATAACTAATGAAAGGATGGTTCAGTACAGCAGTATTTATGGGAGAATTCTGATGCATTTCAGCTTTGTAGAAATGACCTGTGCACTTGAGATGTCCATAAAAATGATGAATCACAAGATAGCTTTGACCAAGTCCTCCCCTGCTGTACACCAAAGCAGCTACCACTGACCACCATTTGGCAGCAGGCAGAGCTGAAGGAGTTTGAAGAGGTTGCTTGCCTGGAGCAACTCAGTGCTCTGGCTGACAGCAGGAGAAAGAGAAAACAGAGGGGAAAACAATTTAAAATTAAAATAACTTCTATGCAAAACCTGGGCACATCAATGACAGCTCTGGTTTTCAGAGATCATAGCAGCTCTTGGCACATCACCTCTTTGGTGTTTCTCCAGGAACTGTACGAATTATGCACTTACTGATTGCAGAGCAGCATTTCACCTTTACACTTACAAAGAAATTTACCCACACTAATACACAGTGAAGTCCTTATTCTCTGCCTTAATCCACCTTTCTAAGGAAATTACTATTTGTGTCTATCTCACCTGATAAATTCTAAACCTGATGGCTATTTTCAACCAAACTGAAGGAGTAGGAGAGGTCTCAGCAAGATTAAAATCCTCCATGGTTAAATAGCAAGAAGAGAAGTCTTCACAGTGTTTCCACAAGGCAAAGGGTGAATAGCTTTTATTAGACACAAGAAAACCTGTGCAGAAAAGAGACCAAATAAATGCTCAGCTCACAAGAAAAACTTCATCTGGAGCTTGAAATAACTGAACCTTGCATTAGAAATCCAAAGATAACAAGGTTTCTTTAGTTTGGGGTTCACTAAACTGTTCTTATGAGCTGAAAATATAATTTCACCCACTTCTTTACATCAGACACACACTGGTGTTTTTCTCCCAGCCTTCTCGTGAAATATAATTGATTCACACTTTAAAGACCTTGATGGGCATTCTCTCATTGTGGAACAGTAAGTGAGATTAATAACCCAGTTACTGAGCACTTAAGATTATGGATCATTTCCATATAAAAACATTAACATTTTCTTCATTGTTAAACTGTACCTTTCATTTGATTTAGAGGTTAATGATTTTTCTTTCTTTCTTTCTTTCTTTTTTTTTTAATGTAATAAAAGAGAGAAAAGCTAAAGCCTGAGTCAGTGCTTATTAACCTTGCTAATAAGACAGGCTTTTTCAGACAAGATGGATATATCTTAATTGGTAAAACCGTTACATTGCCACTTAGCCAATTAATCTCTGCCAGACAAAGGAAGCAGCAGCAATTTTATTTGCTGTGACTGGAAATACACTTGCAAGTCAATTTACACATTCTTACTTTCCCATTTAAATCAGTAACAATGCAGTCCTTTTATTTCCAAAATAAGGCAATCCACAAATTAACATAAGAAAGTATGGAAATATGGCTACATGTAACAAATTAATTGATCTTACTTTGCAATCTGTATGTAAACTCAACTTGCACATTCATGGGACTACATTGCTACATTTTCTTCAAGAGTGTGATCTGCATCTTTAGTAGAAGCATAAGAAAGTCTTAATAAACTGTTTTCCACACTTTGTAAAAACATGGCCTTAAGGCTGAAGTTTGTACTGCTTGATGCTGTTTTAAATAGCACTGATGCTGAATGTTGACATTTCACCCAGTTCCTTTTGAATCCTGCTGGCTGATTCTTAGAAAAGACCCTATAAAGCATCTGAGTGTTTATTAACAAGTATCAGCAGTCTGTTAGAGATGACTCTATATAAATGTCTTTTATACATAAAATGTACTCCAAAAGTTATGCTCTTGTCCAGTATATTATAAATGATAATCCAGATAAAAACAACTGTCAGAAATATTCCAGTGCACTGGGCAATGTTACACCAAAAGCGCAATTTCCATTACCTCATTCCTTTTTCTTGTGATTTACTGTCTGTAATATCTCATTCCTTCTCATGAAACACTGAACAGGCATTGAACTGTGAATAGCCAACAACTGCAGGTTATAATTCTAATAGTTTATATCCCATTTTAAAAAGTGTTCTGTAGTCAACCAGGAGAATACTTAAGTGGATGAAAATCTAAGACTTCTAATTATTTAGCCAAATTTCATGTTATTAGACACAGCTGGATTGCCTTTGACAGCTTCTTACTTTAAGATTCAACCTCATATGAGCTATCCTGGAGGGACTTAATGCATAGTGGTCTGTGCATTACTAGTATTAAAACAATTCTTTCGTATTTTAGGAACAATTCAGGGAAAGATAACAGCTTTTTCTTAGCTTCTCTGCAAACAGAAACCTGCATATAAAAGCCTTAAAACCCAGAAAGTAATCACAGAGTCACAGAATCACAGAATTAACCAGGTTGGAAGAGACCTCTAGGAGCATCGAATCCAACCTATCACCTAACCCTTCTAATTAACTAAACCATGGCACTAAGTGCCTCATCCAGCCTCCTTTTAAACACCTCCAGGGATGGTGACTCCACCACCTCCACAGGCAGCCCATTCCAATGGGCAATTACTCTTTCCATTAAGAATTTCTTCCTAATGTCCAGCCTAAACCTGCCCTGGTGCAGTTTGAGACTGTGTCCTCTTGCTCTGTCACTGGGTGTCTGGGAGAAGAGACTAACCCTCACCTGGCTACAACCTCCCTTCAGGTAGCTGTGGAGAGCAATAAGGTCTTTTCTGAGCCTCCTCTTCTCCTGGCTGAACAACCCCAGCTCCCTCAGCCACTCCTTGTAGGGCTGTGCTCCAGACCCCTCACCAGCCTTGGTGCCCTTCTCTGGACACATTCAAGCATCTCAACATCTTTCTTAAATTGAAGGGCCCAGAACTGGACACAGTACTCAAGGTGTGGCCTGACCAGTGCTGAGTACAGGGGCAGAATGACTTCCCTGGTCCTGCTGGCCACACTGTTCCTGATACAGGCCAGGATACCATTGGCCTTCTTGGCCACCTGGGCACACTGCTGGCTCATGTTCAGCCTACTAAGTATCAGTACCCCCAGGTCCCTTTCTGCCTGTCTGCTCTCCAACCACTCTGACCCTAGCCTGTAGCACTGCATGGGGTTGTTGTGGCCAAAGTGCGGAACCTGGCACTTGGCCTTGTTAAAACTCATGGCATCAGACTGTGCCCATCTGTCCAGACTGTCCCTCTGCAGGGCCCTCCTACCCTCTAACAGATCGACACATGCTCCCAACTTGGTGCAAACTCACTGATGGTGGACTCAATCCCCTCATCCAGATCATCAATGAAGATATTAAACAGGACTGGGCCCAGCACTGATTACTGTGGCACACCACTCATGACCGGCCTCCAGCTGGATGTGGCACCATTCACCACCACTCTCTGGGGCCAGCCATCCAGCCAGTTCCTAACCCAGCACAGAGTGCCCCTGTTCAAGCCATGGGCTGCTAGCCTGGCCAGGAGTTTGCTATGGCAGACACTGTCAAAGGTCTTGCTGAAGTCCAGGTAGACTACATCCACAGCCTTCCCCATGTCCACCAGACGGGTCACCTGGTCATAGAAAGAGATGAGGTTGGTCAAGCAGGACCTGCTCCTCCTAAATCCGTGCTGGAGTATCACTTAAATACAAAGGAGGTTCATTTCTTCAAAGATTGGCATCTGCCACTGGAGAATGGAGAAGCATGGATAATTTGTATTGGGATGACCAGGAAACTCTGGAGAAGGGAGGAAAGAGGATTCTGCTGCTGCTGTAAAAAAAAAAAAAAAAACAAAACCAAAACAAAACCAAAAATAGATTAACTTTGGTTAATCATCACTGTGTCTGAACACTTACTCCATCTTTAGTAGACATTGACATTTAGCTGATGGATAACAGTTCCTAAGAATTATGCTTAATTTAACCTAAACTGTGAATTATGAACTGTGAATGGTTTCACTGTAAAGTGTGAGAATGTTTTTGTCATGGTTATGTTAAGAAACATGCTCAAGTCTGACTGCACCTCTTAAAAGATCAACTGTTTTCCTCAGGACTTTCAGAAGAAGAAAGCAATGTGTACTTATTTAAAGGGTTGTTTGTAGTCAGAGAAACTCTGCAGATACCCAGACCTGCATTCTGAACAATCCCTTGGCAGTTAGACAGTTAGCAGAAACTTAGCAGCTTTTTATTCCTTTGAAGTGAGCAGAGATAGCATGTAGCTAGTACAATACAGGCTATTCTACAGCTTTAGTTACACTCTGCTTTTCCATTTTTTATCTCCCTGGGCTTTTTTACAGTTTGCCTACACTGATCTCCTCTCCCTGGAATAAACTTTTAAGTATGGCTTCTAGCAACATAGTAGGTATTGCTCTATTTTCCATGCCTTAGTCCAGAAGGTATGTGCTTTTTAGCACAAAAAGCCTTGATCACTCTTCTATACGAGGCATCAACTCACTATGGATAAAACCATTTTTTTCTGATGCCCAGCTTGCCCACAATAAAGTAGATTTCTCAGCTGAAAGGTGACATGCTGAGAAATACTCCTAGGCAATACACCTGGAGTATTACAGGTGTCTCACAAGGCTCTCCAGTTTATTGCCACAATCCATACCCCCTTTTTGCCACAAGAGCTGTACATTGAATTAAATTAAATCTGCTTGGATGTTACCTTAGTGGACAGTAACTGTGTTCAGATCTTCCCTTCCATTACAAATATCCAGTGTATGATTTACAGTCAAGTCTAAGACTTAGTGACTTACCTGTAAAATTCCCAGGGCTGGTCATAACTAAAAAAAACAAAATCAGAAGAATTTGGTCATGAGAACTTTTCACATTTTATTTGAAAACAGTGAGCTGTAGATCAATTACAAAACTATTTACATGGTAGCACTATGGTTTTCTGGTCCTTCACACCAGGACAAAATGAGCAGGTACATAACTGAGGATTATCTGTGGAGCAATTACTGTCTGGGGCAATAGTCACAGTGAGAGTCCTAGACAGAGCTGGTGGTTCTCTTCTCTTTGTGTAGGAAACTGCTGACCTCACCAAACATAAGTGCATGTAGCTGGGACATGGGAGGCCTCACTCATTAACAGGCTAAGCACTCCCAGACCATGGACGTCGTAAAACTACTCTAATCCCAGAAGAAGGGTTTTAGTAAGTGCTTTCAGCTTCATTTTCTCCGTGTGTTTTTGAACCTTCTCTCTGAGCGACTTCTGGGGTTGAAAACATCCATCTGAACGGTTGTGGAGGTGTCTGCAAGAAGTTTAAGAAGTCATTTGTATTTATAATATCCAGGAGATCTACTCAGGAATGCTGACAAAAACAAAGACAACATGAAATTTCTCTTTTCTTATTATAATGAACACTGAGGGTATTCCATTACCTATGCATGCCTGGAAAAGGAGTGAAACTATAAAAAGAACATTGACTCTTGGTTTGGCCAGTTAGGAAAGCTAACCATCTGACAGCTAAACACTAGATTGAATTTTAGATTTTATCTATGAAGGATTATATGATGTAATGGCCAGAACAATAGCAAACACAGGAAAAAAAGATTCGCTTTAAGGATAAAATGCTGAAATTACTGTAGAGGAGCAATGTGTGCTCTGCAGTCTAGTGAAAGACTCACACATCCATAACGACAAAGAACCTTCCAGTGACAAAAGAAAGGATTGGGACTTCATTGTTTGCTAATACATTTTGGTTTCATTCTTTACAAAGTCAGAGAAATAGATAAGCCTTCAACAATATCAGTATCCAGAGGTGTCTAATATAGAACAATATTTTCATTTTTGAAGAAAATATCCAAGCCTTCAAAAAGAAAGAACCTTATGGTTATAAAACTACTTACCAGAAAAAGCACCATCCAACACTGTGTCACTGTGGAAAAAAAGGACACTCTTTAGTTACATAAACTATCCCAAACCATCATAAAACCATAGAATTGTTTTGGTTGGAAAAGACCTCTAGGATCAAGTCCAACCAACAGCCAAAGAAAACCATGGCAATTTCCCCTTCTATTACCACAAGCCCTTGTCAAAAGTCCTTCCCCAGTCTCCTTATAGGCCCCTCCAAGGACTATAGGCCACTGGTCATTCTGAAACACATTGTCACTTCACTGTGGAGTTCACTTCCAGTGAAGCAAAGCCCCCAGTCTACATCTGGATGGTGCAGATACCCCCTTCCAGAAGCTATTGTTCTACAAGATGGTTACACCAGTGCTTGGAGGCCACCCAAGCACCATGGGAGTATCACAGCAGTCACAGAATAACGGCTGGGTGCAGCAGTGCACACATTAATCTGGCTGACAGGATTTAAGCAGTGGTGTCTCAGTGCCTTCAAAAATATTCTTCCATACACCATTGCTTCAGATTTAACCTTTGAATATGACAAGAAAAAGTGTCACAAAATGCAAAAAGCAGCACTGAGTCAGACAAACTTGTGTTTTCAACTCAAACTATACTCAGTCAATGCAGCAGTAATCACAATACAGTAAGCGGTGTATGTCAGAGGGCTCATAATAGGCAGAACTACCTCAAAGTTTAATAGCTGACAGTTGCACAGGATTTGAATGTCTATCAAATAATTTCCCTCTAAAATTAAAGAAAAAGAGATATCCTAATTTCTTAATGGCTCTGAAAGCATTTCCTGAAGTCTAATCACCCTAGCCATAGGCTTGTTTGCATCCTTCCTGCAGCATCACGTACCCCCTGGTTTCATGAAGGGCATCCATTTCTGCTTCCAGCCCCACAGAACTGATTGTCAGTTCTGAAGTGCTGCTTCAAAGCCATGATGGTAACCATCAGTCTCATCCAAGACCCATTTGATCCTCAACTTTCCTTCAGGTTCCCTCAAGGTTTCTCTGCTGAGCTACAAATTCAGGGCATTGGCCTGGCAACACTGAAGGCAAAAGGTGGAATTTGTCGCTTACAGTGGCCAGTTTACATTTAGGGAGCATGTAATTCTGAGTTTATTAATCCAAGCTGCTTTACATGCTGTCCTGTATGCCTAAAACATGTGTGTTGGTCAACTGGGAAGCATAGACAGTGGAGCAAATGTAACCTACTCCTGGGAAAAGCCTGAGAAAAAATTCTAAGGGTTCATTCCTCTGCCAGCATTAAAACCTAACCAGAAGGGTCACTGAAAAGGAAATACCACTGGTTCGAGAACATCAAATCGCTCTGTAAAGGCAAGAAAGCTGCCTCAAGTGTTGGATAATATTGATAAAACCAAATTCAGAGTCATCCAGACCAGTGAGTCACATTCTGAAGTCCAATCTGGAAATTGCATTTGCAGTGCAACTTTGCTCACAGTACCAGATCTGCATCCTACTCTGATGCAGTCTCTAAAGCATCTCAGTACGACTTTCTAAGTATCCCCATCTGGAAGGAAGCAGATTCTTGTCTTCAGGTTCTTTACCATTCCTCTGCCACAATTTCAAATTATACCTACCTCCCTTCTTTTGCCTGCCCAATTTGAGGAAATTGAGCTCTCACCATCTCTGGAGTGAGAATCATTTTGAATTCATCTTCATCTGTCTCACTGAAAATTAGTAAAATGAAGAATAACAAGGCTTTGTTATGTTAGAAGTCGGGGGTTTATTATAAAAAAAACAACAAAAGAAATATGTTTTATGCAAGAGACTTTGTGCTTTTTCCTTTGAAAATCTCTCAGGACAGGTTTAGACATGTCCATACAAGTGGTTAAGACATAATCACACTGAATACAAAACAGAGGAGAAACTTACTGGTCAATTACATTTTCCCTGTCCCTCTCAGGCATGTCGTACAGCACAGGTGGTACATTTCTTGGTAGCATATCTGAACTGTAAGGATACCTGTGATGGAAATGGTATTAGTTTAAGAAGGACAGAGAATAACTGCACTCAGCTTGTATTTTGAAGCTTCACAGTAGTTGTAGTTACAATGGAAATGAGCACACAAAAACTGCTGTGATGTGAGGGAACATGAACCTGAAAGATACTGGCTACCACTGGCTTCAGGTGCCTGTATGTTACAAGTTTTACCATTAATATTCCTGCAGGACAGGGTCTTCTGGCACTGAATCAAAAAGCATTCAGGTGAGATGTTATTGAAAGTTCAGACTGGAATTAATTGCACCCATAAGCCCACTTTTATCTTTGGAACTAGCTACTGGGCAATGCCATTGAAGACAGGAGAAACAGGTGCAGGGTAGAAGCACTACATTCTGAAATTCTTTCTTACCTAGCTGTTGTACTTGGCAATGTAGGAGTGTTAGAAAAAGTGGAATACACCACTGGCAAGAATCTCCTCCATTTCATTACTCCACAAATCACTTTCTGAAATGACAAGTGGTACAGCAGTCAGACCTCTAATACACAATACAGTGGAGAGAGAGGATTGCAGGACAGATCATCTGACTTCTCGGCTGAGAGCTGAGTCAGGGGAGCTGCAGTTCTCCATATTTAAAAGATGCTTCCTCCACTCCCAGGTTATGAAAAACCCAACAGACAGTGAAAAGAAGGAAAGAGCAAAGAAATATTCAAGTATAAATATGAGACATAGATAAAGCTTAACGTGAACAAGATACTCTGACACATGTACTGGTTATTTAGGTGCACGCACAATTTCTGTTTGAAAATGTTTTCTATGAAGCATGACTCTTCACCTTCCTTTTTTATTCCTTGGACCAAATTCTCAGTAAGAACAGACCAGGTACTTATATAATAAATCCAAAATGCCATACCTCATGATGCAGAAATTTCTTTTGTGTGACTGGAATACTGGATCCTTTGGGACATTCCTTGGTAAAGGTATATTTTGGATGAGGACAAAGATGATATTCAATATCTGTTTCAGAGTAGGCCAAAGGAGGTAAAACTGGAACTAATCCTGGAGTGGGGTTCTAAAAAAAACCAGATTTATTTTTAATAATTTTGAGCATCATAAGTAGCTAAATTCATGAAAATTCAGTTCCTACAATGAATGTAGCCTCCCTAGATTCACACCTTTGTCTCATTGTGACTGTTCTGTTTGGTGTGACTCTTACTTGTCATAAATTCATAATATACCTGGCTTATTCATGATCTCTGCTGTCTAAAATATAGACATTTAAGCATTGTTTCCAAGTTTGGAAGAAAGAAAATATTGCCAGAGTACTCCCAAATCCATTGCTGATTCTCTGAACAGTTCAGAATCCAAGAATGCGAACTGGCCTCAGTGTGATGGAAGCTAGTGAGCATTTTGCTGTCTATTTCACTGCACAAGCACCTGTTTCTCAATAAAGTCTAATGCTGGGTAGTGTGGGATCAGGCTGTGCCTGGCTCTTACAAGACAGATCTCACCAGTAAATCCACTGGAGCCCTGCCCACACGCAGTGAGGACCAGTCTATATTATGTATGTTATGCCAAGATCACCAGACCAGCATACTGGGCTCTGGACCATTGCAGCTAAGTAATGCTGAAAAACAGAGCCACCCAAGTCAGGCACCTCGCCATGCTGACTCGGACATGCTGCTTGTACCCATACGTGGCACTTCACTAAGCTGTACAGCTGTCTTTGCCTACTCAGACACCTCAGGGACCTCCAGGCTGTGCTGGGATATACCTTTTGTAGTTGGTGCTAAGTAGCACTATCTACATTACAATTAAATAAGATAAAATCCTCATACACGTGGTTGTAATTTTTTGAATCTCTGTGCCAAATAATTTGGAAATGTGGTTTTGGGATGCTAAGAGAACTATTGGAAACTCTAAGGCAGCAGGATGCAATGTGAGCAAAGAGTTTGACTTTTTTCAGTTTACCTAAGGATCAGGCAGAACTGCAGTCCCTTAGCTGAATAGGAGGAATAGATGGTACCTCTTCTACCTACCCGGCCAAGAACATGAGGCTATAGAAGGACTGAGATGCCAAGATCATGGCTTTTCTTCTAACATCCAAATGGGGAAACAAATAGAGATGAAAGGAGGGGCTCATGGTGTTCCAGGGAATCCTGGGATCAGCGACCATTTGCCAAGTGCGAGACTGGAAAGGTCTCCAGTTCTCTGCCATCACTGTCAACTTTGCCTTACCATTCCTCTCCTAAATTGATTAAATTTCACCTTAAACTGAAATGATGCCAGTCCCAGTGGGGAAAAGCTCTGTGAATCCTATCTACTAAGGCTTGCACCTTGAAGGATTACTCTCCGTTTAGTTTTATACACCAATCTGAGAAAGAGAACTTCACAACAGGCTTCTGATGCAACAAAGACCATTTCTTCTTCTTTCTTAGGTCCTTTGTGGAAGTCATCTTATACTTACAAAAACACAAAGTGGGTTGCTCTCAGTAGGGCAGACTAAAGCTTGGGGAGGAACCAGTTTTAAGAGGCTGATATCCCTTTCTCCTGGGGATGGTTTGTCAGAAGCAGCTACTTGAACCAACTCCTCCTTGAAAAACACAGACATCAAAGGTTTTCAGAGTGAAGTAAGCCTTCTGGTATAAAATGCTGAGATAAAATTCATCAAATAATTGTATAAATGTAGGGTTGGGAGTGACTTCAGCAAAGTTTGCATGTGAGATAACCTTACCTGGGCTCCCTGCCTGAGTGGTCGGTTAAGTTTCCGAGGTGTGTAACTTGTGGCTGCATAGTGTGTACAAAATGGTTGGTAATCCATAATTCTGAAATGCTGGGGAACCTAAGTGCAAAGAAAAAGAGATGTGCTGCAGGAGATGACAAGAATCACTTTTGATTAATTCATAAAGTGAATTCCAGTTTTGTCATGGACATATCTCAGGTAAAAGATACTTAGATCATTATTCTGGAACATGTTATAGCACCAGAACTTTCATCAGGACAAGCAGAACAAGTGTATAATGTGCTCTCGTGCCCAGGAGGGCCAATGCCTTTCTGAGGTGTATTAAAAAGGGGTGTGGTTAGTAGGTCAAGAGGTTCTCCTCCCCCTCTATTCTGCCCCGGTAAGGCCGCATCTGGAGTACTGTGTCCACTTCTGGGCTTCCCAGTTCAAGAGGGACACAGAACTGCTTGAGAGAGTCCAGCACAGAGCCACAAAGATGATTAAAGGAATGGAACATCTCTCTTATGAGGATAGACTGAGGGAGCTGAGGCTCTTTAGCTTGCAGATAAGGAGACTGAGAGGTGACCTCATCAATGTTTACAAATATGTAAAGGGTGAGTGCCAGAAGGATAGAGCCAGGCTCTGCTCGGTGATGCCTGATGACAGGACAAGGGGCAATGGGTGGAAGCTGAAGCATAGGAAGTTTTATGTAAACATGAAGAGGAATTTTTTCACAGTGAGGGTGACAGAACACTGGAACAGGCTGCCCAGGGGGGTTGTGGAGTCTCCTTCTTTGGAGATATTCAAAACCTGTTCCTGTTCTGGCAAGGAGGTTGGACTAGATGATCTTTCAAGGTCCCTTCCAGTCCCTGACATTCTGTGATTCTGTGAATATTTCCATCCCTGCTTTTCTATTAAAGATCATGGATTTAACAGTTCCTTGATCAAATATACTGAACTTAATGAGGTGGAGAAAAGCTGTATTAAGTAGTATGTATAACATTGATAGGTGAACTAAAGTGTATTAAGTAGGAAAAGAAGCTACAAGTTAGCTTCTAGACTTGTTACAGTACCTGGAAAAAAGGAAAGTAGACATTGAGACAAAATACGCATTGACTTAAACCTGAATAAATATTTTTACTTTGATGGGGTTCAGAGTTTGATCTTTTGCTGTTCAAAAATTGGAAAGAAAAGGGTTTAGAAATTAGGAGAAAAAACATATTACTGTACTAATAAGGTTGAAAAAGCATTATATCTGCAAGAAGGAGATGTTTGCATTTCTCATAGAGGAATGAAGGAGCTAAGCATGCAAAAGTGGATGCCAAATAAACAAATTACTTCCATTACATTCTAAAGCTTCTGTTACTTTCTAAAAGGAAGGACACTTTTATGATGTCGCTTTCATAAAACTCTAAGATAAAAGGAGAACCTGTGTGGCATGCAGAGTGTTTTTGTTGTTTGATAATAATCTCAGATGAGGTGATTCATCTGTCTGCCTGGAGAGAGTGGACTGCTGCTGACCCTTCTGCCTAGTATCAAGTAACAGCATGAGAGAAAATGGCCTAAAACTGTGCCAGGGGAGGTTTAGATTAGGTATTAGGAGAAAAAAATTTCCACCAAGAGTGTTCAGGCATTGGAATAAGTTGCCCAGGGAGGTGGTGGAGTCAGCGTCCCTGAAAGTGTTCAAGAAACATATGGACATGGCACTTTGGAACATGGTTTAGTGGACATGGTGGTGTTAGTTTGACAGTTGGATCTGATGATCTTACAGATCTTTTCCAACCAAAACAATTCTATGATTCAAAACAATTCTATGATTATATAAGCTTGTTTAGTATGGAAACCAGTCATACGGTCACATTAAGGCAACATTTCTACTGCACTGCACATTGGGGCCACTGAACCAGACAGAAACCACATCTAACTGGATTGGGGAAAGAGAGAAACAGGATACAGCTGAGGGAGCTGTACTGACTCACCTTCAAGTCATAAAAAGGAAGAATGTGCCCGACTTTCACATCTACAGGTTCGATAGGAACTAGGCCAAGAGCATCAGGTGCCTGAAAGTACACAGTATTTAAAACTCAGTAATATGACAGGTGTTTTGTTTTGCATTGGCAGGAACCCATCAGCATAGCTACTTGAAAAACATATGGAAAGAATTATGTAAAGATTTCTTTTGATATTTCTCCTGTCCCTTCTTGGAGTTTGGCATTTCAGTTACTTTTTATTTCTTCTGCACAATCATGGATACTAGCTGATCATTAATGTGCCACTCAGAATTTTAGAATGCAATTAAGAGAATGCAATTTTTTTTTTTTTCCCCCAGCAGCACTGTTAGCAAATCTGAAGTCCTGGAATCAATTTGTTGGAACCCTAGGACACCAGTTACATTGTGAAATTTTAATAAAGGTGGTAGTAAGCCTGGGGCCAATGTCTTCAACAAAATTCTACCTTGAGCATTGGCCACCATTTTAGTTACTATACCTACCAACTCGCGTTGAAATTCCTGGGAACCGTGAAAAGGAAATTCAAATGGCAATATAAGATCTTCAGATATGCTGGAAGTAAAGCCCTGACATTCTTCACTCTTCTCTGGTTTGCTGAAACTCCTGCTTTCTGTCATGAATGGAAAGCAAGTATTGAGATTTTAAAATATATTTTAATATAACTTTGAAAAACAGAAACAAGCCACAAAATATATTAACATCTTCCTAAGACAGGATGTACCCAGTGATTTTAATAAATAAGGTAGTATTTCCTAAAGGCATTAAATGCCATGTCTACAAGATACCAGGCACAATATCTTGACTAGATGACAGATCTAATTTTCCTTTTTCTAAAAGGAAATTACAACTCACTCATTCCAGCATGATTCTCTATCTCATTCCTCTCAGAGAGGCAAAGACAAGTTAGAAGGCCCCTCTTACATTGTAAATGCCATTTTGCATTCTACCTGAAGCATCTGTGCAACTCCTGCATACTGGGAATTAAAAGTGTCTATCTGCAGAAGCATAAAAGATCTTAATATGGAAAGATGCTTCAGCCGCTGTCCAATTGCATGTGTAGAAGGAAGTAGGAATTCAGAGACACAAATTCACTTCTGTTCCCAATATACTCAACTGCAACTCCCATAGAAGGCCATTTTCCTGCTATGACTGTTAAAGAAGAAGCAACTTTTCCAGGCCAACGTTTTCCTTTTGCAGTAAAGAAAAGTGATTGTTTGAAAGCACTTGGCATGAGAAGGAAAACTAAACCCAGTACTGGCTACCTAGCCATGTGTCTCATGGTTCCTACGGTCTCATTCCACTGAGTTTAGGTATCTTGCCTTCATCACATTCATGTGTCTTTCCTTCCTCCATCTCCCATGAGAGAAGCTCTTCTTATGTCACAAAATCACAGAATGGTAGGGGTTGGAAATGACCTCTGAAGATCATCAAGTCCAACCCCCTGCCAAGTAGGACCACCTAAAGCAGATCACAGAAGAACACATCCAGGCAGGCCTTGAAAGTCTTCAGAGATGAAGACTCTTCCACTTCTCTGGACAGCCTCGACCAGTGCTCTACCACCCTCACAGTAAAAAAATTTCCTCCTCACATTAGATGGATTTTCCTGTGTTCAAGTTCCTTCCCCTTACCTCTTGTCCTGCCACCAGGGATCATGGAGAAGAGTCTGGTCACATCTTCCTGACATTCACCTCTTAGATATTTTTAAGCATTAATAACCCTTCTGCAGCTTGCTGTGGGGAGTGCTGATGGGCAGTTTGTGCACCATGGTTTGGATGGGGGTGAGCAAAAGTGAAGACAGCTATGGGAAAGGAGATGGCCTGCTTGCAAAAGCCTTCCAAGCTTTCCTCACCTGGATGCTCCAAAACAATAGAACATTACTGCAGGAGAACACAACCCAGAGCCCTTCTCCTGCTTGATCCTCTTGTGCTGCCAGGCAGAGGTAGGCAGTCCAGACAAGCCCTGCCAGGGCTGGCCCAGCCTGTGGCACTGCCGTGCTCCAGCAACTTCCTCACCCTCCTCTGGTCCCAGGCTGCCAGTACTGCCAGTGAGCACCTTCACCCCTCCAAATGGCAGCTGAAGGAAACCCTCCTCTGTCTCCCTCTATGTCTTTAAACTTCTTGGGCTCCACTTGATGTTTTACAATGAGCACTGGCATAGGCTGCCCAGAGAAGTGGTAGATGCCCCATCCCTGGAAATATTCAATGTCAGGCTGAATGGGGCTCTAAGCAACCTCAGTTGGTTAAAGATATCCCTGCTCATTGCAGAGGGGTTGGACTAGACAACTATTATAGGTTTCTTCCAACCCAACCTATTCTATGTTTCTGTGAATCTATCTTGTCACGCTTTTTTTGCTGAAAGACTGCTTTGTTTATATGTAACAGACCTGAGAGACTGGAGTACAATCTGATTATCGTAATTCATGGCCAAATATCAATGTGTTCTCCTACTCCTTACCAGATGCACAGTCTTCCTCTGAACCCCTGGCTTCTCTGGTTAGCCCACGGAACAGAAGCAGTACACGATTTAGCCGAATCTGAATCACAACCTGACAGAATGATTTAATATTAAGTTGACATATTTTTTTGTGCAAAAGTACTTTTAACTTAAAAAGACATTTAAATCCACCTGCATTTGTTCAGTATTGACTGCACTACTAAATACCAGAAGAAGCACTGGGTGAAGCATCAGCTGAATACAAAACTTACTCCAGATCCTTATTTTCTGGTGAAGTAGGGACATTATTTATCAAGCTACCAAATCTTTGGCTAGTTGTGAAGACTTCTTACATGCCAGTTTGCATGCACTTTTGTGTTGTTTCCAAGGTGTCAAACCATCATATGTGTTCTGGTTGTTCATGTTACCTTGTATGCTGCTTGTTGGAATTTCCTCAACATCCTGTTTCTTTTGTCCCAAGGGTCATTATGAAGCAAGTCGAATGTGGGATGGATACTTGGATACTGCAAGTTATTTTTTTTTTAAGGAAACAGGAAAGAAAAAGGACATCACTTTTATATGTAAACATGACACTTCAGGACATGGTTTAATGACCATGGTTAGACTTCAATAATCTTAGAGGTCTTTTCCTACTCAAACAATTCCATGATTTTAAGGGAGAAATTTCCACCAGCCCAAGACACTCCTTGGCCTCAATCCATATGTTATTTCTAAACATTGAAATTAAGTCAAGTGAAAACATTTGCAGTATTGGCATTTAACCAGAAGCCTTCACTGCAGGACTTAAGGGTAGGTAACCACCAAATATTTGCAGATGCAGCATAGGGACTGCAGAGATAATGTAGCACAGTCTGCATCCACACAAATTATAATCACCTGCTATGACTTCAGTGCAATATGTGAGCAGTCAGATAGTGGAGAGAATGGATGAGGTCTCTACTAAATACACATTTCATCTTGCACATATGTGAGCTAGAAATAGCTGTAAGGGCTCAAACCAGGGGCCCAGCAAAATCAATATCCTGTCTTCAGTAATGGCTGATAGCACATATCTACAGAAAGGAGAAAGAGTGGGGTGAACTCTGAATGGTAACTCCCCAGAATAGCCTCCCCATATCTAGTGATCTCTGGTTCTTGCGACAGAGGTGACATCTCTGTATCTAATGCCTTAAGTTGTCAGAATGTTCTCTGAACACAAGTAAATCTTTCTTGATGCATTAATATTCTCTCTAATTTTAAATTGATGTGACAGAAGAATGTGGCTCTAGAAGACACTTCAGTGGACCCAGAGTACAGTTCTTCTCAACAGAAGAGCAGCTGCACAACCAATGTTTAGATTAGGAAGGTCCTCAAAACATCAGCTCCACATAACCCCATGCCTTGCCTCATCAAACAGTTTTCAGCACTTTGTAACAGGCTTAAGAATATAGTCAAAGACCAACTAGCTCAGCTATTACGTTCTTCAAGAAGGCAGCAAGGATCTTTTGTGTTGCTAACAAAGTAGTACCATATCTATTAAGCAAAGCTCCCAATAATCATAGGAAATGGATCCTAGGAAGTACCTGGCACCACAGAGAAAGACAAAACAATCTAAGTACCAGAAAAGTCCCTCTCAATCTGACCTGTAGATAAAGGTTGCAAATTCTGTGATATGCTTTAGTCTTACGTTTAGGCTACTCCTGAGAGAACTCTCAGAAATATGCAATGTGAATCTCAGGTTGGACCTGCAAATTTGCACTTGTCTCTCATATTAGATCATCATCAGATGAGTTGTGCATGCAGCGCAGTGATTGCCCTACTGTGCTTAAAGTAAAATGGGAATGTTAGCAAATGGGGAATGTTAGTAAATAGGAAAGTAAACAGGAATGTTAGGAGAAAAAGTATTCAGTGTCAAATATCTGTGGCCATTTGTTAGCTTAGTAGGTGATAATAACATATAAGCAAACCTGGTCAATGGGCCGGATAACACGTCTGAAAGAAACTTCTACTTCGTTCCTTTGAAACTCCTGTTCTATGAGAGGATCTCCTCTTTGGATCTAATTTACCACCAGGAAGAATAATCACATTAGCACAAAGTATCCAGGGAATTATTTTCTGCCTTACAATTAGTGGAACTCACGTACAATTTTGGAGGTGCCCAACAAAAAAAAAGAATCTTTCAACCCTTGAGCAAGTCGAAGAAATTAAAATAATGTCTTTTTGGGTCTGAGTTTTCATCAGGTCCCTGTCCTAATGAAGCAGTCTGGTTTGCATAGCCAGGTAGACAGAGAAGAGTTACAGAACCAACACTGTAAGTTAACATCTGAATAGATCTTCCCAGACAACGGTGCTACAGCTTTCCCATGTTCTGTGAACATCTCTGTCTTGGTTTCCAGTGGTGCTCTTTAACTTGTTCACATGTGAACAGTTTACTGCTATCACTTCACTTTGAGGCTCTCTCAAAGTGTTCAGGATGACGGATGGGTATCAGTGCTTCTTTTCACTGTGCCTCTTTAATCTCAGTCCTATTTATCTATTATTTAATTTCTTGAACAAAGATCCCGGGGTTACTTTGCAGAGTGAAATTCCCATGATTTTCATGGACTGAGGATTTAGTTAGCACAGTGGAAGACAAACTGGTTAAAGGTCTCCAGGACACTCCCAGGCTGTATAACATAAAGACCACTCAACCAAGTAATGGAGGGACAATAAATACTCTTTGAGGCCTAATGACACTCAACGTGAACAAACTGACATCATGAGCAAAAATCTGCCTCTACCATAAAGTCATGGGGACAACTGTGAAACCATTCAGAGATCTCCACAGCTCCTCTGTCTGACAGCTAAGTAAATAAATGTTTCTAAACAAAGTTAATATACATTTAATTCAGTGATACAACAATCTCACAATTCAGATCCTCTTTTTACTCACTTCCTCCTTTGTTAGTACTAAGTACAATGCTTGAGTTAATTCAGTGTGTAAATTAAGCCTTTAACTAATTCTACTCCCATAATCAGTAGTACAGGTTTGCATTGGTATGTGAAGATAAACTGAAGATGCAGAGATCATGGTACAGCTCACTAGTGCACAATTGCATACTCTGAAAGCATAAATTTGATTTTAAATGTGCAAAAAAGACAGCAAAGACTAACCTTGTACTGCTCTTCTTCCTTCCGTCGGTTTTCAATAATCTCTTTTTTAAATTCCACAGAGATTGGATCGCTGCCTTTACGAGCTTGCCTGCATTGACAGTGGAGGCAAGAAAAATGCTTTACTTAATGCAGCCCTTGCTTTACTTAAAGGTTAATAGACTTATTCTCCTCAATCCAAGGTGTCTGTGGGTCAATAACATTCAGCATAACAGTAGATCTGTGGATTGCAAACGAAATCTTGGTATGCTTTTGCTTTACACAATTTTATGTATGTGTGCAATTCTGCTCGCTCCATTACAGACTTTAGCCTTGTTTTAGTGGTAACCATCACAAAAGCTTCCTTTGTCCTTAAGGGCACAGGATGAGATGCCTGAGAACAAGGTCAGGTGAACAAGGCTTTCAGAAAGGTTTCCTTCTGAAAGCAACTATAAAACAATCAAAGACCTCCCTGGGTACTACTATGGATTACTGCTGAGACTGCTCTTAGGTGAAAAAAAAACATGAAAATAAACCAACAGTTTAGCTGAAAAACAAATCCATCAGGATATGAAATAGTAGTATTATGCACTAGTGGTTATTGCATACATAATTTGCAGAGGCCTTAGTTCAAGTAAGGCCCCACTGCTGTTAATGTGGTTAAACAACACTTACTTCAGATAATTTGCTTCCTCTTCCTGAATATTTTGTTTCATTCTTAGTTGAAATACAGCTTCCTTCATCTGTCTTGTCTTTACCCTTTCACTGCCTTGGCAAAAGGCTGCAGGAATATCAGAAAGCCATATCACACTTCAAACTATATTGAATTTTTAATTGGGAAATCCACTTATTATGATAACTGAACTCATTGATACGTAAAGCTTGGATGATGTTTCATAGAGAAACTACAATCACATCACCTCAGCAATTCTGAAGGCAAGTTTCTCATCAGAAACCTACAAATACTGCTAAGACCAAGTTTATGCCATGTAATTATATACCTTCTTTCAAGTCTTTAATCTTCAGTTTGCCTGGGCCCTGATTCAAAACAGTAGCTACAGCATATGGACTTGACAAGTCCGTGAGGAATCTGAAGTTCTGGTATTGAATTTCCTAGGAGGTAAAAATTAATAGAAAAAAAGAAAGAAATAAGAAAGATTTTCAGATCAGGAAAGTACTTGTGATAATTATCTCTGCACACCTTTACTCTCTGAATAGGCATTGATTGTGCTTGGCTGAACTGTTCTCTTCTCCACAGCAGGGATTTCCTCACAGGTGCAGTTTTTTTCTCTGGACTTCGTTGTTTGTCAAATTGTTCTTTTCTAGGTGTCAGAAGGACAGACATTGCTCTTATAAATACTGTAGTAAATGGCATATAAGTCTAGTCCACACATTTACATTCCCTGGAAATTTCTCTCCCAAATCACAACTGGAACCAAACTTTCTAATCTTTGGAGTTCACAAAAAATAAAGCACGGCCCAAAAGATCATACTGCTCCAAAGCTCCTACGTCTTGCAATGCTTTAGTAGTAACATTGAGCATGCATCATAGAAGTTGAGGATGCTCAACACTTTCTTAAGGATATGTAACTTCTTGTTATTTTTATTTTGGTACAATTTCATTTCGTACAGATTAAGGGCTTTCTGAGCAAATGATGTAAGAGATGGTGCATGTATCAGTATTTGCATTATATTAGTGCATTTTAAATTTCAATAGATGCAAACGCTTAAAATGATAACAGCAAAAGGGCATAAAATCCTATTGCGTTGCTATTTTTCAGCACTGGGCAAAAATACTCAAAGATCAGTCAGTCACACATACATTAGACTGAGATGTGGCATTGATGTTCCTGTGAACACACACACATAAGGTTTTGAGTGATACTGTGAAATCCATAACTGCATTGTCATTTGTGCTGTTCCATACTCAAGTGGGGAATATTTCACAGTTACTTCTACTTTCCCATTGCCTGGAACGATTCCTGCGGTTAGAGGAGAAAACCAGTAAGAGTCCATCTAATGTAAGAATACTTAATTATGCTGAGATTGAGTCTAGATTACCTTTTTGTTTTTAAACAATATTAATGCTTGAATGAATGACAGTAGGCCTGGAAAATATTTCAGGTCTCAAGGAGTCTTTCAAGAACTGTCCATTGCCAGATGACTGGAGATATTTTGCAAGAGCAGAGATCTGACAGTAAGACAACGATATTTCTTACTGCTGTGAAAATGATTGCCTGGTTGTGTGGAGAAATTCTTCATAGAATCATAGGCATCTGCCATTCTGAAGCCTCTGGCACTTCTGCTTTCACGAGTGCAGCATTTTAAACATATTCCTCTGTGCTCACCGAAGTTGTGCAAATCATTTGGATATCATCTGTCTCTTCTTGGTTTTAGTTCCTTATTACCCTTTAGTTCCTTATTACCCTTTCCATTATTTTCTCCACCACCTTAACCACTCTTCATATCACTAAACATTCAGATAAATCTCAGGATAAAGGTGCTGATATTCCTCACCACTTCTGCAACAAGGAGCTTATTCAGCTCATGAGAAATACTAATATCTCATCTCTGTAAAGCTGGCTGGGTTTCTGCATCCTGTAGTTTAAAGCAGTAGTTCATTTCATTACTCTGTGGGATTGTGTGTGTGTCTGTGACTTGTTTGAGTATATCATTACTGACCTCAGAGCACAATGGCTTGATTAGGAGCTGAAACCTACTGCTTTTCAGATGGCCTTCAGCACCTCAGAGTTTCTAGCTACCAAAGTTTTTGACTTAACTTTTACTGGGCTGATGTGCTTTTTTTCTGGGGTACTTTTTCTCCCTTTTCTTCCAAGAACTAAGCCACCTTAGAAAGCATGACTCAGTTCCATCCACTTTGTTGATGACCATGCAAAACCCCAAAAAATTCTTGATAAATTTTACAATTTCTCCCTAGTTTTACTCAATCGTATTAGTTTATTTTCTCCCTTGATATAGCAAGACTTCTTTAAGCACAAAGTAACATTATCCTGAAAGGTATATTCTGAAATATTCTGAAATATTCTGAAAGAGAGGCAGCAGAATAGTTCATCTTTGTGAAGCACACATCTGATAGAAGCCAGATACTAACTCTGAATAGTGACAATCTATCTAACAAGACAGGGCCAATTCATATAATTGTATATACAGAACAGCAGCAACTTTTATTGAAGTGCATAAATAATGAAAGTCAATGTTCCAGTCTCACAAATGGCATTAAGTGACAGATTTATGAAGGTATTTAGTTAGTTAGTTCTTTCTTTATTTTCATGCAATTGACCAGACTGCCTAAGTGAATTATGCAGCCAGGTCTCATTCACTTACACATTTTTGTCAAAAACACTCGGGCACTTAGATGCTTCTATTGGAACCTGGCAAGTTAAACAACGACAGCATCTGACCTGCAAACAGTTTTATCTGTCTCAAGACAGAGCCCTCTCCAGCATTAGGCATGAAATGGCTGAGCATACTGTAAACACAAATCTCTGCCTCTTTCAAAGTCCACATGCAGAGGTCTAGACTGAATCATGCTGCTCCATGAAACACTTGCAGCAGTGTGGTGTGCTCATCACTAAGACTGCTGAAGCAACAGGACAGGCGCAATTCTATCAAGTTCTTCCAGACCACTCGGGAAAAACAGGTATAGGGATGTGTTTGATAGAGCAGAGGTCGACTTTTCCTCTGTGCCCCCAGTCAAGTAACATGATGCATAGTTACTCCACGAAGACAGATATCTGTTCTTTTAATGGGGCAGGAGAGAGAGAGCCCTTGGAGAANTCCCAGGTCCCTTTCTGCCTGTCTGCTCTCCAGCCACTCTGTCCGCAGCTTGTAGCACTGCTTGGGGTTGTTGTGGCCAAAGTGTAGAATTCTGCACTTAGCCTTTTAAAATCTCATCCTATTGGCTTCTGCCCACCCATCCAGCTTGTCCAGGTTCCTCTGCAGATCCCTCCTACCCTCCAACAGATCGATGCCTGCTCCTAACTTGGTGTCATCTGCAAACTTACTGATGATGGACTCAATCCCCTGGTCCAGATCATCAATAAAGATATTGAACAGAACTGGGCCCAGCACTGATCCCTGAAGGACACCACTAGTGACTAGCTGCCACCTGGATATGGTTGAAAAGATGAATGCTAGCCATCCTGCCTCTCTCTGCTTTTCAACGGCCACACAAGCAAAGAGAGCAGACAAAGGCCAGATGGACTGTTTAAAACATTCCATATTTTGGCAGAGGTCTGTAGCTAGGCATTGACCAAAAAAAAAAAAATTCTGCCAGCTATTTGCCATGAGGCTAATGTATGGCTAATATTTATCAGCCTGTACTTACCTGGAAACACTCCAAGGCAAAGGGTTTTCTGTACAGCACTGAATACACTGTCACAAGTAACTACACTTAACAAATACAGATTTAACATTTAGAATTTTAAATAAGTTCAATCTACCACATGTTGGCTGGACAGTGAAGGCTCTGTGAGGCTGAATAAAATCAATGTAGAATTCAAAATCTACTGGACAGCTGCACTGTAAGGGGATAACATACTCCATACTGGAAAGAGAGAAAGAAAGAAATCAATGGTCATTAATTACAAGCTGGAAAAATATATTATACATGACATGTACTGAATTTATCTGTGTTCAGAGGGATGAGTTACTTAATATGAAAATAGTCATTCCTTGTTCCAAAATAGCAAAACCTGTCAGATCTTTCATTCAGTGAGGAAATGAGAGCTAAATCTTGATTTGAAAGTTGGATATTTTACATCTCAACTTACTTCCTCCTACTCGTACAGAATCTCATTAGATAAAAACATATAAAATTCACATTTTAGAAGTTATTTGTGCACACCCTCACATTCTTACAAACTGCCATATCTATCAAGCAGAAACAATCCAACCTGGAGCAACAGTGAGTACATAATGAGAAATCAGCCTTCTCCTCTAACCTCTTTGTGGAAGACGATGAGAAAAGACTGTGAAGTATTCAAGTGTTGAAAACTCCAGCACATCAGAATGACTAGACTTGAACCACTGTGGAAATAATGATGCCATGGCCTGATTTTCATAAAAGCCCTTTATGTCTCACGCAGGTTGTGTGAGGGGTATTAGCACACATCTTTTCAAGCTGCCTTGCTTTTGTATGCATCTATTTTCACACATCAAATTGAAACACAAAAGCATTGGTGTAACACCATCCATCAGCCTGCAAATCAAGACCAATTTACCCAGGTTTATTTCTGGTTTTTGTAAACTGCCTAACTGAAATTCTACCCTGCTGATTAGCAAAGAATGCATGTATACACAGTGTTCCTCTGGAGAGCACATTGAGATATGCCTGGGAAAAAAAACAGTAACTGCAAAGTCCTTCTTTCTCCACCTTAATATGACCTGTTCATGAAGAAGCTCTAGGAGGTAGGACTAGGGAGGTAACTTGTTTGAAAGTACAGGGCAGCTTGTACAGTAACTAAGTGCCTTAAAACCAAGATAACTATGCTGCCTGTTGCCTGGTGAGACATTCTGTACCTGAAGAGAAAACTAGATGGTAAAATATAGATGCTATCCTAGACTGATGGAAGCAATAGGCAGTTTTTCCACTAAGCTCAGTGGGCTATGGACTAGGCCCGTAGTCTCCCGGGTTCTATACAGCATTAAGTGTGTCAGAGAGCTTTCATTTCTAAGAAAGTTTTTAACAGCCCCATGACAAAAAATACTGATAAAAAATAAAGTTTGAAGCCATCTATTTTCTATTCAGGAACTCTTCCAAATTCCCTCAGGTGCATCTCACAGTGCTGTGTTGAAAATTTTTACCATTATCTAGATTTTTATTTTGTGCTCTGTCTAATCTCTGTATTCTAAGTATATGAAAATTACATATATTTCAGCACTAGTTAGCAAAATTGAGCAAATAAGCAGGATTACATCATATCCAGAGGCACCCAGAAAGTCTGGAGGTACGTTTAGTCCTGTGGGAAAGCTGTAACATCACTTCTCACAGATTCACTGGAGTTAACAGATTGAGATTAGAAAAACAAATCAAATCAGCAAAAAGACACAAACATTAATTCTACAACTATGGGCTCATTTTATTGCAGAAACTTTTATTTTCCCTGCATGTGCTTTGTCTAGTAATATTTCTGTGCTTCAGTAAAACTCGCGAGTTACTTTCAATTTGTAGGCTAAAACAAAATCCTAAGACCTTCGGTTCCTAGAATTCACTCAAATCTTTACACTAAGACAAATCATTGTAATTACAATATAGTCAATACACTACAGAATTAGACCCCAATCAGCAGGATCTCCGTTATTCCTTTCCCCCTCACAGTTCCTACTAATAATTACTACCAATTAGTTAGTGAGAACAGTCAGTGGTACATCTATGCAACAGATTAGGATGAATAGTCTATGCCACTCAGAGTTCCATATCAGAAGATCACTTTAAGCATTTTCAAACAGAAGAAACAATTCCGATGATTGATCAGTCTCTAGACTGAGGTTAGCTACTTGCTATCACACCTACCATTTTATTTCCAGAATGCTTCATCTTGAAAGGAAGATCCATTCACTTAGAACTTATTAATGCTAAAAAGAATAGCACTTGGGAATGTATAGATTATGAACAGCAGCCATATTGCTTCACCATACAATGAATGGAGCCAGCACCAATTTAGACTAACTAAAACCCCAGTTCCATCTACGTATATGTTTAGTTCATGCAGCATTTACTTTCTTACAAATGTGCACCTGAAACAGTTCATGCACAGAATTATTTTGCAGTCCAGATGGTAGTTGGAAAATGAGATTTTTTTCAGATTCTGTGCATGTCTCACAAACTGTGGACAAATGTCTGTCCTTAACTCACCTCTTACCAACTGACACATCAGACAGATTTATGAATGATGGCAATTCTACATTCATAGCAGGGTAGGCATGCACAGGAATGAGTAATGTATCTTCTCCCTATTAAAAAAAAAAAAAAAAAAAAAGTAGACAGTAAATATTTATTTCTTACAATGAATACAGAAAGTAAGTTTCTGTAGAGGTTGGGCATAACACATCTTCAAGATCACTGTGTTGCACCTCAGGATATCAATATTCTTCCTGTTTTCAGTATCCGTTTGGTTTTCAGTAACTATCTACAGCTCTTCCAGAACTCCTCAGCTAAGATTGCCATCAGTGTGGCACATAGATTGATCTACTAGCAAAGAGTAACAGAATAAGGATGACAGTCTACCCACAGGCCTAGGATGTTTACAGAGAGAAAAAAAAGTGCAAGTATTTAAGATGAAGCACTCCACACAGGCTTAATGGGAACAAACCCATGTGTCTCTAGGTGATTCACTGTACTTTTGTCACTATCATGTCCTAACAATTGTTTCATTCCTTTCCAACTGTAAATATATTTTAGAATAAATCCTCACCTGACAGTGAATTCGGATGCAGTCATAGTAATACTGCCACTCATCAGGACAAAAATCAACAGTAATTGCATATGACAAGCCAGGGACAAGCCGGTGCTAGAAAATGACCCAACATAAGATAGAACACGTGTAAAAGCTGCTTATATGACACAAAACCATTGCTGCATGCAAAGAGCAGTGTGAAGACTTTCTGACACTTACTGTTTTGTTGTATTTGATCTGAAAATACTTTGTCTGGGGCGGTATTATGTGAAGGCTTATTACATCGCCAGAAATATTTATCAGCTTCTGTTGAACAAAAGAAAACCAAAATTGCAAACCACTTTACAGTAAGTCAGTTGGGAATGCCAACTGTATTTTTTGTGAGGCTATCCATAGCAAAGAAGCTGTATTAAACAAGGAAGCAATAATTTCTGCTTTAGCAGAAATAATTCACAATATGCTCTGAATTTAAAAGAAAATTAAGTAAACCTTGCAGCCTGTATTTTTATTCCATGGAAGCAAGTCACAATTCCTTACCTAGGAATAAAAGTCAGTCTTGCTAAAGCAGACTTGAATCAAATTCTGGTCCTGTTTTGCTTAGGTATAAAAGGAACAAAAAATGAAATAGCCTATTGTGTTTGCCTTTATAGAGATCTAAAATAATAGAAATTATGTGATATTCCATGGTTTTGTTTTGGCTCACAAACCAACAAATCTTTGGATGGTGACAGTTCAGTCTGTAAAGCCTCCTGCATCTTGTTTACTTTCATTATATCTGGAGGACTTGGTCCACCATAATCGCCTATCCTCTGCCTCTAAGCACTTACCACATGAATACAGAAGGCAGACAAAGAGAAATCAGAGAGAAGAAAAGGAATTACTCAAATATTCACAAGGAAAGGTAATCAAATCTATGCACTGAGCTTCTTTCCTTAGATCTTGGCAGAAGGCCACGGATGCTTTCAAAATTTTCCCACCAGTGAACATGTTTGCAGGCACAGTGGCAGTCCAAGTACATTTTGAAAACTCTCTCTCACAGAGTTGAAGCATGAATCCTTCATTCACGATGTGCAAGTCATACGAAGCAGAGAGGTAAAAGAGAGACCACAAAGGCCAGTGATGCACACAGCATGGTACTCATCTCTTTTGTTACCACAAGGCCACTGATTGCCAGTGCTGCTTTTTAGAGCACTCCATAGAGCAAAATGCCTCGTGACCACAAGCAGTTCACTCAGCTTTTGTTGTTCTTTCATAAGACCCAAGAGGATCCCTGCTCTGACACTTACCAGCATCTGTTGGTGATGTTTTCCAACTTCATATCCATCATAGTGTAATGCAGCAGGCTCAGCCTGTATAACCTTGCTCCTCTGAAGTTCTGAAAAGATCTCTGTAGAGACAGACCAGACAGAAAAGGATACCAGGTGAAACACACATGATGACTTTCACTTATTTATGTTGCACTCAGTATATTATAGAGAATAAGATAGCAAGTATTTCTCCTGTTAAGCAGGCATTACTCTTTAAAAATTAATCTGTAAAGCAATATCTACTACCACAGCAGAGCCATGATCCTGTTGCCAGGTTAGCTGTTGGCATCATGGCTTCAACACCCACAGCAAAACTTCAGGGTCAGACAGATCAGTAGAGCCACTATTACTTTCCTGACTACCTCTCCTGTGATTCGGGTTTACAGGAAGCTGAAGCAACAGCATGGGAGTTTAGCCTGTAAGATGTAAAAAAACCCCAACATAATAGCAAAGGGTCTCAAAGGAATTCTCCAAGGTTAGGGAACCAACAGAGAGCAGAAGCTTACTTGACTCCAGCAGGTGATTAGGGACAGGTCTTTTTTTAGCTTCCTCCACCAGGCTGCCCAGAAGGACACCGGGTATTTTCTCAGAGGATGTCTCAGCAATTGTTCTTTCTGTGGAGGCTAGGTGAACAATGTCCATGTTAGGAGAGAAATGGAGTCTGGATGATACTGAAATTCATCAGCACCTGAGGGCAAATCAAAATAATGTAATGATCAAAATATCTTCCCTTGCACTGCTAGTATTCGTTGCCTAAAACTTCCAAAAAAACATTTAGGAGCAAGAATTACCTGCTTTCTTACTGAAGTAGGTTAGTGTGTGCCAAGTACAAGGACAGAGTGTTTCCAGGAAACCTTCTTCCCACCACAAGTCCTAACACTATGGGCATGTTCATTTGTTCTAGGGGTTATTGGGGGCATTTGACTTTCAGGACTGTGCTGGTTTGAGGCTAACTGGAATATTTTAATAGAGAAAATTATATTATAGGCTGTGAAAAGGAAACAATGGTGATGTCTACTTCACTCATAGGCTTGCTGAGATGTTTAAGAAAAATAACTCAAAACAGAGATAACACAGTGCCTCGGGCTGGCAGTCAGTCTCTGGGGTACAGCATCTCGGTCTGTCAGTTTCTGGCTTTTTCTCCTCTCTGCTGAGTAATCTCACTAACCACTTTCCTTCTACCCCACTCTGGCCGATCCTCAAAAATTCACCTGGCACGTAAGGCAAACCTTGGGGTAAAGTATAGGGGTGGGGAGAAGGTGGAAGGGTGGTTGGGAGCCCCTCCTGGGGTCTGATTTCTGGGAGGGGTGTTGTGTTTCTGTATTACCTTAACCTTGTATATTTCTGTAAATATCCCTGTATATAGTGTATATATCTGCTTGTATATTGTGCTAAGCTGTAAATATAGCTTCATTCCTTAACTTCCAGCCGGCTGAGTTCTAGTCTGGGTCATTTTACAAAGTGTGGGGGGACGGGGAAATCCCAAACCGTCACAAGGAGTCTCTGAAATATCTCTCTTCCTTCATGTCCTGCAGCACAGAGAAGGAGAGAAGGTTCTTTTGATAATTCCACTATCCAAAATGATTTCTGCAGAGATGTTCTTCCAGTCCCTTCTCAGTGTTTGGGTTGTTAACTTGCAGACTAACTTTTAATTTTTAAATATTAATACGAGGGATAAGAAAATTGGCATTTGAGTCTTTTGTTTGGATAGCATCATCTGGGTTATTTGTTTAGTGAAGATAATTGCAAATCCAGAAGGCCATGGGTATTATAGATCCTGTGTTAAGTAAGCACAGTTATCAGAACATAAAATTCTTGACAAGTGCAAATATTACACAATAAGGACACCAGATACAATCCATCCAGAAGAAATTATCTTCCCTAAACACAGCAAATAGCCCTTGGCTCTCCTACAAACCAGAGAACTGCATAGAGAAAAAAAAAAAAAGACAAGATACTTTCGGAAAAAGTATCGAGTGCAAAAGCTATGCTGGGCTTTTCAGCCCTCAAGAAGGCAGCCGAAACCCTGCAATTTCGTGGTTTCTCTTTGGGAATGGGAAGGTGGGTGAGCAGCTCAGGATGATGCCACATTAATATCAATGCACACATGAACTCACCCAATGTTAGACAATACAGATTCCTTCTGCCAGGCTCCAGTCATGGAGGCACCTTCCTGCTCCTGGAGCAGTGGCACAAAGGCTGATTAGCTGCTTGGACAACAGAGTTCAATTGTACAGTAAACAACGTGGTAGGATTTTAAGATCCCAAGTTGAGTCATTAGTACCAGAAGTGGTATTGTGTTTGTCATTTTAACACACATGCTGGCTTGAATGACCTTAAAGGACTTCAACCTGAAATTAACACTGATCAATAAAAGTTTGAGGGAAGTAGGGCAGAGGGGAGCACCAAAGTGATACCAAACATTGTTGGATCAGCACTTTGAGGACTGAAGAGGTCCACCTCCTCCATTACATTTTATGATTTCATCTACAGTATTTGTCTGGTTTTCCAGTCTGCTTTAGATCTTTCAAGCAGAAGCTGAGAGGTACTTCCAGCTCCTGAAATGTTCTCTTGGTTTGTAGCTTTGTGCAGTATTAAATAACAAACAGGAACTGCAAAATAATGTGCTACCAGTACCCTGACCTCAGTAACATTTTCCACTCCATGGCTGCAAGTACAAATTTTCCACTTGCAACAGAAAATCTGTACAAGGAAATATATTATTGTGCACAACAGCAAGTTTCTTCTGAGGTAATGAGACCAACCAAACTCTGACAAAAACATGCTAGAAATTTTCTTAACACAGGGCTTGCATTCTTCCATTCCTGTTGTTCAACCTTAATTTATGCAACCTTCTCTTGGTTTGCATTCCTTATCAGGAAGGCAAGTTTGGAAAGGCTGTAGACAGTCTTGTATTAGCAAAGGATTCCCAGTGTAATCTAATCAGCAATTTAAAAGGATGATGTCATCACCAACTGCCAACTTTCATCATACATTCCAGTATCTATCTAAGTGCTAATACAGAACAAATGTTTATGTGCCAAGGTCCTACAATCTGTCTGATGAATTAATGTGACCTCATTAATGTTTATAAATATGTAAGGAGCGAGTGCCAGGAGGATGGAGCCAGCCTCTTCTTGGTGACGCCCAGTGACAGGACAAGGAGCAGTGTGTGGAATTTGAGGCATAGAAGGTTCCGTGTGAACCTGAGGAAGAATTTTTTCACTGGTTGTGGAGTCTCCCTCTCTGGAGACAGTCAAGAACTCTCTGGATGCATTCCTGTGCAATCTGCTCTAGGTGATCCTGCTCTGGCAGGGGGCTGGACCAGATGATCTTTCGAGGTCACTTCCAGCCCCTGACATTCTATGATTCTATGTTCTTAAATTTTCCAAGATACCTGTGTCTATCCTCTACATGACACTATTTTCTGTAAAGCCACTAACAGGAGAATCCAGGGACTCTAAAATCTTGCTTCCCTTGGAGGTCATAGCAAAACTCACTCTAAATCCCCTCAGGCCGGGGTCTTTTGTCAGCACTTGCATTCTATAATCCCTGTGTCTCACACAGTTCCTAGCACACCTGACCACCAGAAAGGGCTGCGGTTTAATGTCATTGCGTACCGCGTCAGACTTGCAAAAGTATTAACGTCTTAAAAGTTTTAAAGTCTACTTAAAGTCTGCTCCCTGTAACTGGGGTAGCAGAGTTTCTGAGCCAGCTGAAGGGCTTATAGTTCTACAACTCGTACCCCTGCCACTGCCGCATACAAACCCCAGCGCGGTCGGAAGGATGCTGTAGGTCCCGAAGGCGCCGCGTCGCAGGCCAATGCAATGCCCGCCCTCCGCCCCACGGGTCCTCAGGGCCCGGCCCGAGGTCCTACTAACCCAGCTCGTCCCCTCACAGAGGCTGACGGTGTTCAGCGATCGGCACTGAACACCCAGACTCGCGGGTCGGCACCAGACACCCACCCGGCAGCCCGGCTTGGCCCGGTCCGGTCCGGCCCTCAGCGCCGCGGCGGTTGCGAGGCAACTAGGCAAGCCGGCTGGGCCGCACCACTGCCGGCTTGCGGGGGGGCCAGTTGGTACTGCGGGCGCGGCCTCTCGGGGCGGGGAGGGGAGTAGCCGTCAGCTGCAGGTCAGCCGGCGCTGACGGCAAAAGGGCAAAGCCCAGCCTAAGCCTCACTTCTGTTTTTTAGCGTCGTTTGCAGCACCAACAGTGTGGCCGCAGACACGGCAGAACTGCGTTTTGTTTAAAAACGCTCTTCGGGACATGGTTTAATGGCCAGGGTGGTCTTAGGTTGTCGGTTGCGCTCAATGCTCTTAGAAGACTTTTCCAACCAAAACCAATTCTAAGATTCTGTTATAAATTGGTTTTATTGTAGCTGTTCAGTACTTAAAGGAGGACTACAAGAAATACGAGGACAATGTTTTTAGCAGGACGTGTTGTAACCAGGACAAAGGATAATGCTTTTAAACTAAGGCTACATTTAGACTAGAGTTTGGGTTGCCCGGAGAGGTGAGAGATGCCTCACCCCTGGGCACATTCCAGGTCAGGTTGGACAGAGCTCTGAGCAACCTGAGCTGGTTGAAGATGTCCTGGCATAGCAGCTGAACTAGATGTGTTGGGATAGATGACCTTTAAGGTCCCTTCCAACCCAAAGGCTCAAATCAAAGGTTCTTCTCTGAGGTGAAGTGATGACATGAAGCCACCCAGGTTCATGCACTGGCACCTGCATTGGTTTAAAACAGACTGAAAGATTCGTTATAGTATTTTAAAGAAAGACCACCTCTTTTTCCCCCATTACCTGCATATTCTCACTTTTTAGTATTTAAAGAGAAATCCATTGAAACATAATTCTGGGAACATTTTTCAGTGTATTGCTCTATTGCTTTTACCATTCACAAATTATTTTACTTTTACCTGCACATGTACAGAGAAGAAGGAAAATTACTTCTTTTTTTTTCCTTTTTTTCCCCTTTTTTTTTCTTTTTTTTTCTTTTTGCTTTTCCTTCAGACAGGCAATCTGAATAGATTAATGAGAACAAGAAATTCTGAGTAAAACACATCTAGTTTGGCTAGAGACCACCTATTTTGTGCCCTGGCATCCTTTGTAAGTGTTGTCCCAAACCTGTAAGCCCTTCAGGCTCCCAACAGAGTTAGTGGAGAAGCCAAAGAGAAAGATTAACACCAAAAAACCCTCCACTAATATCCTTCAGTAGGCAACAACAATGAAATTGAAGAGTATCAACTGCCTCAGCTCCTTCCATCATAAGTATATCATATTTGTTTTGGGCATGAATGTGCATTTGGGACAAACCATGTTCATAGTCCTGTTTTGTTTTGTTTTTTTTTTTTCCCTCATGATGTCTTAAATATAAGCTTAATATAGAGAGACAGAATTATTTCCAGAACTCTTTTCCTTCCCCTTACATATTCTAAGAATAAAATCCTTCTATTTCAGCTTTTCCAACACAGAGGTAAATTGTGACTAGAAGTAGTGTAAATACTCCATTTGAAGAGAAAAGGAATAAAAACTTCAGATCATACAATTTAGCTCCCAGAACGTAATTCCTGTACTTAGTAAAATGTAATTGCTATTGATTAGGAAAAAAAAAAATATATATATATATATAGGCATCCCTGAGATAGCTGGAGAGAGATGCCCAACAACTACTGCATTCAAGCTGAGTTTAGCAGAAAGTTCGGAACTGACTTCTACACCATCCTGCAACTCATTACCCTAGCATGTGAAGTCCTGCAGCTCACTACCCCAGCATTTCACAGCAGATTTTTCTGTTGAAGCTAGTCCTCACCTCCGTATCTGTGTGTGCTACATCACTCTAAGGACTTGAAATACCTCCTGCCTGCTACACCAACTGTCTCAACCTCCTTTTTCCTTGTGGATGCACGTATTCCTTCTGAAGCTCCACATATCAGTCTCTCTGCCTTTGGGGAAACTTTAACCCTTCCAAATATTGGGGGAGAAATCAAGCTAGTAGTTTTCCAAGCTATCCATTCATCTCAGCTGAGTAAAAATGCTAAGGCAGACAGTTTATTCGCCACCTGACAAGCTGAATAGATGGTTAAAATTCTTTTCTCTTGCAGAATGGATCTACTAGAAAGGGGGCTGTGCTGCCAGAGTTGGCTCATCAGGGTAAGGTGCAAAATACTATGGTTTCTGCATGGCACAGCTTGGCACCAAACATAGACTTGACAGCTCCAGGACTTAATCACGGTGTCCCACAATGAACTTGTTTAAGTCCATGGATTTGCTGGTCCTCTGTTCCTGTTTCCAAGAAAAGACCATGGGAACACAGTACAGCAAATAGCATGTTAACATATTTCTCCTCCCACAGAAACACTATTTGCATGTACAGCTGTCTGTTTGGACAGTGAGAGTTGAGTGTAAGCCAGAATCCATTTCCATTCCTGAGAGGTTGCAAATCATTGGAAGAGATGGGTGGATAGAGGGGATTGTCAGCCAACAAATCTGCAGACTTCTTTGGGAAGGCTAGTATCAATAAAGATTGTGAGCAAGGATTTCAATAGGTGATTCTCAACTGAGCTTTATCTCTATATTCCAAATATTGGATGAAAAATGTGTGTCACCTTTGTCAGTCTGTAATAGAGGTATTGCAAACAATTTAATTATTCAGCAAAGGAGGGAGAAAAGTAAATTATTGGACTGAAGTACTAATAGAATTTTAAAGTATTAATAAATAAATATTTAACATCAAACTTGGTTAGTGTTTAATAAGTAAACAATCCTATAATCAGAGTAATATACAGCAGAGTGTCGTCTTTCATTTACTCCTAAAGTTATAAGTAAAAGTCCTTCCATGTTGCATGAACAAATTCTGATGTTTCATTTCTGGCTTAGGTGACAGACGTAGATTCCAGCTGTGACAAATCTTAACTATAGATACTGAGTAGGAATGAAGGTAGAAGCACAAGGCCAAGTGCAATGCTGCATTTTTTAATTAAACAAACCCCTCATTTCAGGAGACGTGAATTCTCAGTAATAATTCTCAGTAGTCTGTTGCAGCTCTTAGGTTTCCCAGCCTGTGCTGTCTGTCCTGCTGCACTGACATCTGCTGTGCTGTAAGTCACGCAACGGTTTGAACAAGTGGCAATTTCCCAGGGTTTTTTTTGTTTGTTTTTTGTTTTTCTTGCATCCATCTTCTTTCGAACACTCAGCCTGCACATGAATATAAAGGGAGGGTCACAAAATATTAGACTCTTCATTCACAGCACGGATGTTTAAATGCAACATCTCTCTGAAACTCACAGGCAACCAACTATGACTACCTGAAAGGAGATTGCAGAGAGGTGAGTGTCAGTCTCTTCTCCCTAGTAACATTATAGGAGGAGACGAAATGGCCTCAAGTTGCCCCTGGGGAGGTTTAGATTGGATATTGGAAGAAATTTCTTGACTGAAAGGATTATCAAACACTGGAATAGGGTCCCTAGGGAGGTAGTTGTATCCCCATCCTTGGAGGTATTTAAAAGATGAAGTGATGTGGTGTAAAGGGACGTGTTTTAGCACCAGGTATGGTAGAGTTAGTTAATGGTTGGACTTTTCCAACCAAAACAATTCTATGATTCTTAGGAAATGTCCCATGTTTACAAGTATGTTCAGAAGCAAAGCTTCCTCAATTCCACAAATGCGAACAAGAGTGGTGGCTTTCAGGGGAAGCTGTTACAATATGAATGGAATAATAAAATATTCCTTGAGCCAAAGGAAGATAGAGAATGGCTTGGCACCCCAACAAGATGATGCCACACTGCCAATGTGGTTTCTTCAGACTAATATAACGTTATTGCCTGGCTGCCTCTCAGACCCTCTTTTAACAAATTGACCAGTTTCAACCAAACTCTGTGGGAAAGCAGAGCTCTTAAAAAAAAAAAAAAAAAGTTACTACAAGTTTAGTGTATACAGAGGCAAGGAAGTCTGAAACATTTGCTCTTTGCAAGGGAAACAAGGCCATGTGAGTGTGGCAGCTGGACAGGCAGTGCATGCAAAATGGGTGGTTGAGCAGGACAGATATAGCGTGAGGTTAGAGCAGCTGCCACCACTGGCCAAACTCCTGCACTGGGGATGCGGGCAGAGAGGAGGAATGGTGTGTAGGGAAACAGAGGGCATTGCAATTCAGTGGTCCTAAGGAGCACATATGGAGATAAGAGTAAGCAGAGGACAGGGAAGCACCCAGATTCCTTCACTGTGCTGCTCAGCAAGTGGCTTGCTTAATGCAGTGGCTGGATTTTCTGTGCACAGGTAATGAGCCCTATTTGTTGCCATAGTAATTGACTTTACTGGTCAATTACTAGTAATTGACTTTACTGGTACTCTGGAGCACACTTGTGTTCTGAGCAGCCCCTCATCATATGAGATTTGTCTGTGGTGGTGGGTGATAGTAAATTGAAATAGGCGGTAAAAGATATTTCAGGACAAACGAAGGACTGCGGTGCATTGAGAAAGAGCACTAGTGAACTGTGTAAGTATCAACTCTGTTTTATGCAGCAGTATTCACTACTGTGCTACAAGTGAAATTGACAAGCAGGGGCTTGGAGCACCTGTCTTGGTGGCTGGAAGCCAGCACCCAGGTTAAGCACATAGCCCCTTTACAAAAGTTTTGCTACAGAAACAAAACCTGGAGTAACAGTGCTTTGCTGCCAGGAGAGGAAACTGCTGAGGAGCTGTTTATGGCGAGCTCCGCACAGCTGGGATCTAAATCCCACCCACACAAGGTACTGCAGGGATCCAAACACAATGACATCTTGCCACCTGTAGCATCGAGACAAAGTGAAAATTGTTTCTCTGGAAGTTGGATGAGAAGGTGAAGTCCAGGGAATATTTAGAGTCCTCTTTGGAAGGGATTGGAAGAGCAGACCCTCTGCTTGCCCTTTTCTCTGATGCCTGTCCCAGAGTCTAGCTTCTCTTCAGCTCTGGCAGTTGTGCTCACCTAAGCTGGGTGAGAGGCAGGGATAGCCAGCGCTCCTGCAGCAGGCACCAACATCCTCCTGATTTCTGGCTGTTGGAGATGTGTGCTTGCTGAGGGAGGCATGTGCAAGAGCTGTNCGGGGGGGAGGTGGGTGGGGTGTCCTGTCATTGCTGATGCTTTCTGAGGCTCAGCAGATGGAGAGAAACATTGGCTAAGGATGGTCAAAGCTGGGAAGAAAAAAAAACAAGGAGGGAAAGGGATGAAGTGAAAGGAGCTAAGAGCTACGCTGGAGAGCATACAGACAGCCCAGTGACCTCTGATGCACAAGGGATGAAGGAAACAGACTGTGATTGACTATGTGGACCATCTGGGTAATCATCTTCTGGATTTCAGCTGTCCTGGTAGGTACTCAGAGCTATTTATTCCCAAATGCATGGAATCACATGTCGTCTAGGTGCACCTCTATTCCATGAAGTAGTGGTGTCTTTGTTTAAAAAGGTCTGTGGAGAATCTGGGATTTTTTAAAATCTTTTTTAAACTTTATTCTTAGTTCTGCCACTTCCTGCACTAATCAACAGTGGTCAGATGGCTGATGCTGGATGCCTCAGTTTACCCACCTATATAAAGACTGATGTGTTACTAACCTGCTTTGGTAAACATAACAGGTTCTGTGGTGAAGAGGAAAAAACCTTGATGCCATTTAGAGAATCTTTGCCAGTTTACACCAGCAAGCAATCTCCTAAGGGAGAATGCCTACCTCTACCAATGCCTCCCTTGACTCAAATTAAAGGAATGCAGAGCGATGTTTGACCCACAAAGTTGGGTTTCTTTCTTTTAGCTTTATTGCTTTGCTGGGGATTTACATGGCTAATTGCCACTACTGAGCTATGGGTGCTCTGACCCATCAGGAAGGACAGCTGAACCTTGCCTGTGATCTCTAGGTGCTGCTCAGCTTATTTAGATTTTGAAAGCATGTAAACCCAAGATTGAAATGTGTTCAGTCTGAGTGTGAGAAGTGTAAAATAAATCACTCTGTCATTGCAGCTAATGGAAAANTAATTGACTTTACTGGTACTCTGGAGCACACTTGTGTTCTGAGCAGCCCCTCATCATATGAGATTTGTCTGTGGTGGTGGGTGATAGTAAATTGAAATAGGCGGTAAAAGATATTTCAGGACAAACGAAGGACTGCGGTGCATTGAGAAAGAGCACTAGTGAACTGTGTAAGTATCAACTCTGTTTTATGCAGCAGTATTCACTACTGTGCTACAAGTGAAATTGACAAGCAGGGGCTTGGAGCACCTGTCTTGGTGGCTGGAAGCCAGCACCCAGGTTAAGCACATAGCCCCTTTACAAAAGTTTTGCTACAGAAACAAAACCTGGAGTAACAGTGCTTTGCTGCCAGGAGAGGAAACTGCTGAGGAGCTGTTTATGGCGAGCTCCGCACAGCTGGGATCTAAATCCCACCCACACAAGGTACTGCAGGGATCCAAACACAATGACATCTTGCCACCTGTAGCATCGAGACAAAGTGAAAATTGTTTCTCTGGAAGTTGGATGAGAAGGTGAAGTCCAGGGAATATTTAGAGTCCTCTTTGGAAGGGATTGGAAGAGCAGACCCTCTGCTTGCCCTTTTCTCTGATGCCTGTCCCAGAGTCTAGCTTCTCTTCAGCTCTGGCAGTTGTGCTCACCTAAGCTGGGTGAGAGGCAGGGATAGCCAGCGCTCCTGCAGCAGGCACCAACATCCTCCTGATTTCTGGCTGTTGGAGATGTGTGCTTGCTGAGGGAGGCATGTGCAAGAGCTGTCAAGAGCAGATGCAGTGCAGGCAGCCTGAATCACATTCCTCCAACTCTGTTTCTCAGCAGGGCATGTATTCTGGGGCTGTGTTTCCCTTTGATTGATTACCTCTACCATTGTGGCACTGACATTTTACATGGGAGTCCTGCTTGGCCCCTTATCATGGGAGCATGAGGAATGATCATTGCCGAGCGACACCCATCGATAACAGTGAATAATAGCTGGGAAGGGAGGCAGGCGATAGTAGGAATATGCTGAACAGAGNTTTTAAACTTTATTCTTAGTTCTGCCACTTCCTGCACTAATCAACAGTGGTCAGATGGCTGATGCTGGATGCCTCAGTTTACCCACCTATATAAAGACTGATGTGTTACTAACCTGCTTTGGTAAACATAACAGGTTCTGTGGTGAAGAGGAAAAAACCTTGATGCCATTTAGAGAATCTTTGCCAGTTTACAGCAGCAAGCAATCTCCTAAGGGAGAATGCCTACCTCTACCAATGCCTCCCTTGACTCAAATTAAAGGAATGCAGAGCGATGTTTGACCCACAAAGTTGGGTTTCTTTCTTTTAGCTTTATTGCTTTGCTGGGGATTTACATGGCTAATTGCCACTACTGAGCTATGGGTGCTCTGACCCATCAGGAAGGACAGCTGAACCTTGCCTGTGATCTCTAGGTGCTGCTCAGCTTATTTAGATTTTGAAAGCATGTAAACCCAAGATTGAAATGTGTTCAGTCTGAGTGTGAGAAGTGTAAAATAAATCACTCTGTCATTGCAGCTAATGGAAAAAAAATCACAGTATCACAGAATTAACCAGGCTGGAAAAGACCTCTAGGATCATTGAGTCCCACCTATCACTTAACCCTTCTAATTAAACCATGGCGCTAAGTGCCTCATCCAACACTAAATCTGTTTGTCCCAGGAGGGGTTTTGGTTCAAACTCTTGAGAAAACCTGAGTTCAGCCTAGACATTTTGATTGTAGAGTGAATGCAACCTGCTAACACTTTTTGTCTTTTGATTGTCTTCCACAGTAAAAACAGTGACTGTGATGGTTTTCTTCTTGTTCTGGTTTCTTATTCTTAGATACTACTTAAAGGACTCTGTACATAGATGTCATTGCTCAGGGTGCCACTGAGAGAGTCTCCTTCAACTTACTCTTTTTCTGATCCTTCAAAACACCTGTTTTGATTTTCCAGGTGCCTTTCCCCCCCCCTCCTTTTAATTCTCTCATTGAACTAACCCCACTTACTCCCAAATTAAATGGCTGTAAATTCTGTGGCTGCAAATTTTGTTTATATTAAATAGCGTTTAGATCCATTCACTGGATCTAAACTGGTTGGCTGTTGCTGTCAATATCACAAAATGCAGCTTTCTGCCCATTCTGGACATCTTGTTATCACAGCTATTTCTATTTGAATGGATTTGGTATCTTATTTTGTCTTTATGCAAAATATGAGGATGTCTTGACTAGTCATCAAAACCTGACAGCCTGTGAGCTGGAAGTTGTTTCAGCGAACTGTTTAGGAAAAGGTGAAGAAACAACACACAGAGGAACTAATTTTCCTCTGCGATTTCATGGCGTAGGGGCAGCTGTTTGCTCCCAGTTGCAGGTGCAAACATGAGCAAGACCAAATGCAGTTGGTAGCAGCACTGGGTTATCTGCCTGTGGCATGGGAAGTGGGATTCCATCTCACTTGGTGAACAGCTGTGGTGGTCCTGTGACAGCCCGGCTTGTGCCCAATCTGCCCCATCAGATGCCAGCGTTGGCAAAGACTGACCAAGGGACAACATTTGTGGAAAACAGCACCTGAAGGCTGTTTTCTCTGGTTTTAAAATACTGTTACCGCGCATCTATTACCAGGCAGTGGTATGAGAAGATTACTGTGAACATCACTTGGTGGGATGAGACAGTAACCATGAGGCATCAACTGCACCATATTCCTGCTTGAGCAACAAATTTCATGTCAGAAAATAATGCTATACCAGATCATCAAGGTGGTCTTTACAGCACAATGTGCTGAACACATGCACCCTCATCCTAGCAATAAAGAAATCTCATAGGCTTTAAATCTCTAAAACAAAACCTTTCTTATGACCTACGTTTCCTAAAAGAAAACAGTGCCCACGAGATGTTTAGCTCTTTTTAAGGTGAAATTTTTTCCTGTTTCAGAGATAATTTTTGACCTGGTTGCTAGCATTTATTTTTACATATGTTCAGTATCATCTTGAATGACCCACATGCAGCTAATATTGTTTCTAAAAGTATTTTTAAGGCAGCTTTTGGACAAATATAATGCAGCAGAAGCATGTTATGGGTCTTAACTGTCACATTTGTACTTGTGAACTCTGAAGAGGTACAAACTTGCTTTACTGTTGGTAATCATATAGCTAACAATAGAGAATGATTAATAATACATATTTTATAAAACTCCTGTCAATATTTAGAAATTGTCTAATTAAACCTTCAGATAACAATTGAAATGTAATAAAAATGCAATTACATTTCAGTCAGACATTTCCATTTTTTAAAAAATTAAATGGATTCTTAAAATCTACTTTATTTTTTTTTCCCAGACAATACGTGGATTAAAAATGCATTTGATTCCTGGCATCAGAGGATAGTTTATTTTATCTGAATTCTTTGCATGTGCGATTCCAGAAAATTCATTACGTTATCCAAAACCAAACAGTTTTCAGTTTATTTATTTCATGATGCACAAAGGAGGAAGATGCTGAGATTAAACACAACACAACACAACAATTAGATGAGGCAAGATACACTGCTGAAGAGATCAAACTTTGTTCAGAAATACAATACCCGGAATACTTTCAGCTGAAATCCCTGGAAATGTAGTCACCGATGTTTGTTGGGCTAAAATGTAATAGTAGAAAATTAATAATTCTCATTACAAGGTTTTCAGTGATCGTTCTCTCTCCTAAATCTAATCTGCAAGTGATCACCAATGCTACAAGATTCATTAGGTTGAGCAGTAATATGATGCTGATGATATGTTTCAGATAATACATCCTGATGGTTTGCTTTTAGTCTTTTATATATGTGTGTACATAAGCATATATATGTATGCACATGTAAGTTCCATAGTGGGAATTTATAAAGATTTTTAGTTTTGTTAAAGAGGGAGGAATTATTGAATTTCTTATAATGGGAATCCATTTGGTTTTCTTTGTTTGGGTTTTTTTTAAATAGCCAAAAACTATAGAAACTGGTAAAATAACATAAATTGTAGAAATACTTTTTAAATACAAGTCATAACTGGGACCCTGTCCTGCAAATATTTTTTTTTTATTATTTTTTAAATACATGCCATTTTAATGGTTGGTAACTGGTTTGTACATGCATTTTGGTCCAGCTACCTATGACACAAAGGGTGCATTTAATTGCTGCATCAGACTTAAGAGTAACATTTCCACATTGCTTTGTGAGAAAAGAGCACAAGGCAGGACAGGAAGAGGAGAAAATTACCTTAGGACAAATTACGGTCTGGGATCTTGCAAAATCGGGCAAGATTCTGCTTTCAGGTCACCTCCTGCAGCTTCCTGATCAGTAGCAGTGAAACAGGCTTCAGTGGTCTGCAACCAATGGATGTATTTGAATCACTTACGCCTGGGAAAATAACCTGCCAAGTCTATGGTTTAACACTGCCAGGGGCAAGTAATTAATTCTCTGTTGCAGTGCCCTGGATGTTTCTGCAGTCTTTTGGAACAGCATCCTGCCCATGTACTTAATTTAGCAGAATAACACATTCATTTTTCTCAGTAACAGTAATGTCAGAAAAAGGGAGAAGGCAGGAACTCCGTCTGTGCTTGCCTGCTGCTACTATAAAAAAAGCAGACTTAATTGGGAAAATTGACTGTATTTCAAGGAAATGTTACCCACAATCAGTTCATGGAGTAGCATGGGGAATATGAGCATGAGAAGGGTGAATCCCATCAAAGGGATATAAGTTTTAAGAGAAGTGATTCTACTGCTTTTAAAATTTGCAGGTCAGAGCTGTTCCCCCTGTCTGTGACCTCCTGAGTGTCCTGAAAAAGGAGGAGGAAAACTGTGCTAGGACACTGTCGCTGGAGGCGAAGAACAGAACACCTGAAAATGATCAGCTCCTGAGCTCAGGTAAAGACTAAGTGAATACACACAGTAAAAATTGCTCTCAAGTGAACCGTATGGCCTCAAAATCAGTTATTTCCACATCCCTTCCTATAGGAGGCATGCACCTTGCATTCATCTCTCATATAGGAGCAGAAAACTAGGTAAGATCTGTTATAGGGCTCCAGGAGTGGAATTTTGACCTTATTGTGACAGCAAACTTAGGAGCCTTCTAACTCAGCTGCTCAAGTGCAGTCCTTACAACTAGGAAGTACATCAACAACAAAATCTTGCAAATTGCAGAGGATTTGGTATTCTCATCTTCGACAATTATAGTTGTATAAAGTCAGCCCAGTAAGTATAATTTACTTAAGTATATTTGCCTTCAAAATCAATACCAGCAGCCAACGTTTAAATCATGTGGCCTGAAGGTCCTCATTGCTTCCTCTTTGCTCTAACTTATAGTCTTGTAACAGAGCTCTTGAATATAAAACAGTATTTATCATTATATAAAGGAGGTGTTTGGCCTGCTGAAGTCTTGTGTGGTACTGAGTCCTCATTGTACAGATGTCTTTCCTTTCACATATGAGCAGGTGCATTCATGTGCAAGGGGTCTCAGGCAGATAACTGCAAGCAATTATTGAAGCTTGCCTATGAGCTGAGTAGTGGCTCCCCAAGCCTGCAGCTGGGTCAGCATCTCACAGAGCATACTGGATAGTGGCCACTGATGTGTCCATTTTTTGGCCAAGACCAGCCATCCCCACTAAGGATGGGTTTGTGTCATTCACAGCATCTCACAGACTGTTTAGGGTGACTTTTGTGGACCATGACATGAGAAGGTCCTCCCCAGTGTGTAAAGGGAAGGAAAGGAGCTCCTGTGAGATGTGCTATATGCAGGGTGTGCTAGCCAGAGATGTTGTGTGTAGCAAGAATTGAGGATTTTTCTTAGGTTTCTTAGGCTTCCTCTCTCTGCTAGAGAGTGTTGGAGTCACAGAACTGCTTCACTATGACCTGGCCCAAGATTCAGACTCAGAGGTAAGGTCCTTTGCCTTGTTTCTTAGGATGTCTGGTATAATATTCTGTTTTATTCTTGTGAGCCTTGCAGTCTGGTGGGTGTGAGCACAAATTCAGGGCATTATGTCCATGTAGCAGCGACAGGGACCCTTATGGCAGGTGGTCAGTTACTTCAGAATACAGATCTGTCTCATTGCATGTAAGAGGCTTGACGATATGAATAAATCAAGATTGTTTGCTTCCTTCCCTTGTGCCCTTCACTGAAAATGAACAGATAGTTTGACAATCTATCTGTTTTTCTGCTTTGATCCTGTGACACGGCTGTAGTGTTGAGCTCTGCATTTCCTTTGCACCAGAGCTCCGAAGATGCAAACAAGTTAAACTTCATTGGAGAGTGCAGGTGTGGGCCAGCATTGGCATTAGCAGGCAGTAACATTTTACAGATAGTATCATTCTTATTTTAAGCAAGTACTAGTTTCTCAGCAGAGACTTAATTCGATTTTAAGTTGGATCCAAATCTTTAAAATTCCCCTAAGGCCTTTTGCTACTGGAAATTCTTAAGCAGAATAATTCTATCTTTTGTGCTCTGCTCCCCAAATCTACAGAGAGGTAAGTTAAAAGTATGCATAGGATTGTGTTAAATCTTGAACAAAGCATTTCCCGTGGCTGTCAAAATTGCTCTTTTAACACTACAAGTCAGATCAAACAAAACATACTGTTGTGGGCTCAGGACTATCCATGTAGCAGAAGGTTTTAAAGTGGGTAGTGACTAAGCCCCTTTCTGTCTCTGTACCTCTGCTAATGCATCTTCTCCTGGCAGTAAAACCCCAAGAGAATAAACACAGAGGTTAAGATGCACACCTTTACCCAAGTAATGGGGAGAGCCCCGGGATTTCCTTAGGCTGATGTTTATTCAAGGGAGGGTTGTTACCTTGGTAAATGGTGGAGTAATTCTTTTATTCTGGGAAATAATGCACCTGAAAATACCTCCAGCCTTTGATTATCTGTATGTCTGAGGTCTGCGTGCAAAAAATTGCCTACAGGAACTTCGATTTGAAGAGGAGAGCAACAAAGCCCTTGGTGGGTTACACAGAGGGAAAGAAAGATAGCTTTGCAGGGTGTGGGTGACCTTCCATACTCCAACCAGTCAGACACAAAGCACAGGACAGACTTCTGTGGCACCATCTCTCCTGCATTGCTCACATCTCTGTGAAAATGGCACAAACTCACAGGACTAGTTGTGGCAGAATTAGGCACAAAGTACCTGAGCAGTAAATGTTTCGCATTGTGATGGTTTGGGAGTTACTTACACCCCCTGACAATGAAATCACCCAGGCTAGACTCAGTCAACTGGAGGTTAAGGAATGAAGCTATATTTACAGCTTAGCACAATTTACAAACATATATATGCACACAATATACACAAATATTTACAGTTACATACAAGTTTAAAGTAATATAGAAACACAAAATCCCTCCCAAAACAATCAGACTGCCAGAAGGCTCCCGACCCAAACCCCCTTCCTGCTCTTTCCCTTCTTTCAGAAATAACCAGATAGGTTATAAGCTGCTGCCCCCCTATATCTCACATGATAAATCTGGAGAGATCTGAGGTGAGATGTCAAAAAGACAACAAGGTTAGGGAAAATAAAGGGTTAGGTCGGATTAGAGTTAAGGCAGATGCCACCACACAGACCACCAGAGAGAAGAAGAAGTAGAGAGGACTAACTGAAAAGTGTGTGAAAAGTGAATGTCTTATCTATATTTTGACTAACTGCATTTCTCAGCAGAGGAATAAGTGATATAGGTTACTGTTGTGGTGTTTTTATCTTTCTTCTCACAGATTTTAATTTCTCTCGGTAAAATATTCTAATTAGCCTCAAACCAGCACATGCATCCTCCTGCAGCATAAGGAAAAGGGGACTCTGTGATACCTTTAGCTTGGAGAATGGAAAAGTGTTACATTAATGTAGCCCAACTCATAGCTATGCTCTTTTTTTGTGCAAGAGTGAAGATGGGATACTTCTCTCAGATGCAGGTAGAAGGGGAGGGAAGCTGCTGGAGACCTGGGACCTCTGGTTATGACCATATCATATGTGCCTGCTGGGGGAGATACTCTGTTGGCTACTTAAGGGAGTTTCCAAAGGTCACAGGAATGTCAGGGAGGTGCTGCTGTGCTCTGCCTCCATCCAAGAGGCTCTTTAGCGAGGTAGGAGTGGGTGGCACTGTCTTTGCTCCGTGAGCAAGAAGCCCACCTGCAGGAGGAATGACTTGACTGCTTTTTGTTTTGTCCTCCTGGGGGAGACCATTCTAACATAATAATTTTGCCAGGTTGTTCTGTGCGTTGAGTCTGATTTGGGGATTTTGTGCTTTGGCACGGCATTGGCACGAAGGCTTGATAGTCCAAACAACACAGTGATGGCTGAGGCATAAATAGCACCTAATGTCATGCTTCATTTGCCATTAAAGTGTTGCTTTGAAGTAAATGGTTTAAATAGTTACCAAGTCACATAAACACTGGCACAGGAAAGACACCAGAGCTGAGGTACTGAGGCTTTGAAAAGCTTTGTATTCCCAGGCACTAGGACTGTTGTGCAGGAGGAAATCAATACATTTCTGGAAATGTAAATACTTGTGTCAGGCTAATGGAGGCTGGCCTTATAAAGCATCAAACATTTGAGAAAGCACTCAGCACTTCCTCCCCTCCATTTTCAGTGAGCGTGCAGGGCATTTGACACATACCAGGACTTGCCAGTCATATGGTGGTCCTGGCGTGCTCCAGTGGCCTCTTTTTCATCTGCCATGTTACAAAACCCACAGAGAAGGCTTTGCTAAAACCTGTGACAGTGAGCAGAGGCAAAAAGGAACCAGCCTAAATTATTTCCACTTGTGTCTGGAGAAGAGCAAAATAAAACAGACCAGGATCACACTTTCTCTGTACCACAAACTGTAGGTCTTATTTATTGATGCTCTGTAGCACAGGCCAAAATTCATCCATCTAGCTTCTAGCACCTAAGCAAAATGTCTAATCTGGGATCATTATTACATTGTGACACCACTGACCATTGGCTCCCTGGTGCATCTCTACCAGAGGGCAACACAGTCAAGCTGAGAGTGCAGCTGAAAAAGTCTCCCTCACACCCTGACTCTATGAGGAGACAAGCCCAGCCTTAAAATAAGCAGGCCTTGCACCTAACTGAAGGAAATGGAGTGAATTTGGGCAGTTTTGGACAGTCCCTGCAGCTGATAGAGGCCTTAGATGGCAGAAAGTGCAAGGAGGGGAATTGAGCCACAGGATTGTGCTTACAGAGAGCCCAGAAGGACTCCAGATTCATTGGCTGCTCTAGATGGGTCCTCCAACAGGAATGTCACAGGCCTGGCCTTTGAAAGAACAACCATATGAGCAGATTTTGCCAGAATATTGGTGTGCATCCATGTTTTGCTCTGGCATGTAAATGTGATGAACTTCACTTTACAGTCTCAGAGACTGACAGAGCTTGGCAAAGTTTTGCTCTTCTGCAGCAGAAAAGCGGTTGAGACCCTCAGCCAAGCCTGGTAAGTGATCCGTTGGAGTTTTACACTGCAGTACAGTCTTGGTATGATGGGAGAGATGAACAACTAGAAGAGTATTTGTGGTGACACAAGGATGATATTGATGCTGTTCCTATCTTTGCCTTCCCCAGTATCATCCTGAAGCTGTTTAAAGTCCTAGAAAAGTTGTATCTTCTTCTGTTTACAAAAGGATTACATAAGAAAAACAGTAGGATGACCTAAAGTGGAAGCTTTAAAAGACTAAAAAGTGAGATTAAAAAAAATACATGTCTGGTTTCTTTCATCTTTCCAGGGCATCCAATAGTTACCAGAAGATAGATGGGTAGCCAGGGGGCTGACACTAAGTTCACAATGCCCCAGGTTGCTCTTTGTCTGGCTAGCAGACACCAGTGGAGTCAAGGACCAGACCAGGACAGGGCTGGAGCTTGCTGGTGCTGATTTGAAGCAAGCAGGATCTCTTACATCCTATCCAGGTCTTGAAAAGTCTCAGCAGGGCTTGCTCTGTCTCATCCACCTTGATTTCCAGGGCACTAAGCATCTTTGTTCTCATAGCTGCCTTGGTCCTTGGGATACATTGCATGGTGTTGCCTTGCTTGAAAAGTGTTTCACAGTGTTCTGTTACTGGGGGAAGTTTCATGGTGTTTAGTCACTGGGAGATGCTGCATGGTGTTTCATTTTTGCCCTCTCAGGCAGATGTGCTGGAATGTGGGATAACATGAGTTGCTGGCCTTCCTCAGCTGTGGGACAGACTGTCAATGCTCACTGTCCTGAATTCTTCCAGATGCTGACTGGGAAAAAAGGTAACACTCAAAGAATGCTTTTTTTTTTTTTTTGCACAGGTGTTTTTTTACTGTTATTTTATTTTAAAATGTGTTATTTACAAAGATGCCACTATCGGGTCTGAATTTGACGTGAAATTATGTCCCTACTTCTTTTAAAAACCAGTGGTCACTTTGCAGCTTGATTTCCAACACTAAGCTAAACACGGCAAAGCCTGGAATTGAAGTAGCAAGATATTTTAAGCACTTGTTTTTTCTTAGCCAGGTGTAGAAAAGTGCAAGAAATAAATGCTATCCTAAAAGACAGAGTTTTAGCATGGTTTCTAAAGGGACAGAGTTTCCTTCGCTCAGGCTCCATGTTTATGTATTTCTGTCTTTCCCCTTCTAATCACTCCCAGAGCCAGTGGCTGATCTCAGACGAGCTTGACATGGAGAAAATTTCACATAGTATTAAGTTCATGCAAATTTTGGCAAAGCAGCCAGCCAGGTGAAGGGAAAAGATTCCTTTTTTGCCTTCATCAAGAGGAACTCTGCACTGGGGATTCATTGTGTGGCTCTGACAGGCTCCACACAAATGGCACAAGTTCAAGAGAATTCGGGTTTCATGGCTTACCAAAGTGCTTATTCAAAACCAGATGAGCTCAAGCAATATTTGTTGTTCTTTTTCTGAAAAGAAAAAGGGAAAAAACTAGAAATTAAGTGAAATTTATTCCCAATATGCTACAGTAATCATAATCACAAACCATTAAGAAGGAGTTTCTGCCTACTTTCTTTTCATTTCTACTTTTCAGCAATGCCCAAGAAATGTGCTTACATTTCTCTTTAGTGAGTTAATGACTCAAATCAGAAGAGGTTTTTACATTCTTCAGTTATAGGACAGGGATTAATGAGGTCCACTACTTACAGAAAAGCAGACAGATTCATTTTATGAAGGGAGGAACAGGAGACAAAGTATTAGATTGTCTAATAAATATTAGATAAGTCAGAGGAGAAGCACTTAGTGCTCTTTAAATAAAATCAGACATAGATCATCCAGATTAAATTAAATACTGTGGTACTTTTTCTACACATGAACAGTAGCTGGCCTCTGAATCCTATAATATGGTTTAAAGACAGAGGATAAACTACACAAAGCCACAGATCGCTGAAGAAATCATCCGCCTGGCATGCACTCACGAATCTTTAGCGTGGTGATACCATCCCTTAAATGCCTTAAATTAAATCCGTGCTGGTACAACCACTAGAGGGAACTACTCCCTGCCTCTGGGCTTTGTACAGGGTAGGAAAGATAGAGATTTGTACATCCAAAGGTCATGATTACATCTCAAATGTGCATTGCATTATCTTGGAGATAGTCTAACAGCTTTAAACTTTAGTTGCCCTCCTTATCGGGAGGCCAAGCAGAGCCACTTCTGATAAGCAATAATCAAAGTGACAGTGTTCAAAACCCAAGACAGAATCCATTGGCGTTTGTATCTTATTTCAGTCTCTCTATCTGGCATTTTGGGTCAAAGTCAGCAATAGTTTGTTCTCATTCTCATGGCCACGTTCTTCTCTGATTCTGTACTGCAGTTGCCTTGTGCCTGATGTGTATGTTAAGGGATGCAGATAGCTCTGCATCTGACCAAGCCCTGGTCTGACCAAGCCCTGTTTCTGACCAAGCCCTGGTCTCCATGCTGTTGAGCTTTGTGCTGACATCTAGACTTAGATTTGCAGCCTAAAATGTCTGGCCCCTTCCCACAAAACAGACCAAAGACATTAAATAATATGGAACCAAGTAACATAACTGAAGTTCACATCCAGACCCAGACATTGTGTCCCAGGCAGGAAATGAGGAAAGGCATGAGGAGTGTGGGGATTCAGAGGCAGAGGAGAAGGCCACATCAGAAGGCCCTTGTTCCATGGCTATCCCTTTAGCCAATGTTCCTTCTTGTCTAGGCTACTCCAAAAGCCTCCAAGACACCAGTAAATACCAGGCACCAATCATTAGATAGACTGCAAACCCTGATTCTGTTCTGGGTGGGCCATGATGCAGTTTTTAGCTTTGTTAAAACTGCTCACATCCATCAGTATAACATGCTCTGCAGCATCTCCTATGTTTTGCACATAGCTCAATCACATGCACACACCAACACAGAGCTGCAGCTCTTGTCTGATCCACTTTGACATTCTCAGGCAAAACACAGTTACAGGCATGTTTACAGGCACAACTCTCTGCTCTGAGTTAAGTGCATGTGTCTTAATAATTGAAGCTGAAGTAGAAAATTTGCCACCATACCACTCCCTTGCTGAGTCCCAAGACAGGCTGGGGACAGCTGCTGTTTCTCTCCTGCTGTTGCTACATTGCAACAGGGCAGAGAAAATGTGGCTTAAAAAACAGGCCTAGCCCTTTCAAAGATGCTAAGATGGAACAAGATGTTCAGAAAAACATCAAAATAATAGTTTGATACTGACACACTCAGAGTTCTTCCCATGTGGAGGTCTCATCATGTTTGCTTTCAGTTTTAGATAGGTGAGTTCAAATCAAGTGCAGACATGCTGTCAGGTCACCAGAATTAGCCCAGAAGGTAGCAGGAGCTCTGACTGTCCTGACAGACCCAGCAGGGCTCCAGAGAACGTAGACTGGTGCCAAACACTACTGCATATGAATCTTCCCCTCAATGCCGTGTGGATGTTTTGCAAGAGCTGGATGCCCTAGAGCCCCCATGGCTAAATGTGTGGGCAAAAATAGACTTTTATGGTGCCTTCTGGCAAGGCTTCTACTAAGAAGACCTCTGCAAATCCTTGCCAGTATTGCCCTTATTGTAGCAAGTCCAGGATTTCACTCATGTTTCTAAAGTGTGGCTCCTACTTGACAGATGACTGTGATTAGGAGAGTGGGAAGTGGTTTTGCTTTTTTGTAAGTTTCTCTTCAACACATAACCTACATGCCTGCTATAGTAATTTTCTTCTGCTACTTATGAGGACAGGCTGAGAGAGTTGGGGCTCTACAGCCTGCAGAAGAGAAGGCTTCGAGGAGACCTTATAGTAGCCTTCCAGTATCTGAAGGGGGCCTACAGGAAGGCTGGGGAGAGACTATTTACAAGGTCTTGCAATGACAGGACTAGGGGCAATGGGTTCAAACTGGCAGACGGAAGATTTAGACTGGATGTTAGAAGGAAGTTCTTTGCAGTGAGGGTGGTGAGGCACTGAAACAGGTTGCCCAGGGAGGTTGTGGCTGCTCCCTCCCTGGAGGTGTTCAAGGCCAGTTTGGACGAGGCCTTGAGTGACCTGTACTAGTGGGAGGTGTCCCTGCCTATGGCAGGGGGTTGGAACTGGATGATCTCTGAAGTCTCTTCCAATCTTACCATTCTATGATTCTACTTCAGTGCAAAATATGAATATGGAAATCTTAATACTTGTTCAATTTGACCATGTGCAGCTTGCTGGGGAGCCATCTCACTCAGCTTTAGGAGCCTAAAAGTCTGATGTACCAGCAGAAGTGGGTCAGATAAACTGCCCTCTGTAGATGTCAGTCACAAAATCAGATGAATTCTGGAAATGCCTCTTTTCTCCACTGACTAGAAAGACAGCCATGAGGGACACAGTTGAACTGCAGCCTTTAATTTTCAGAAGTCTAACTTAAGCAAGGGGAATGCCATCCTAACTTTTTGCATGTAAGCAAGAAAATCAACAGTCTAAAATAGTAAGTCTAGACCTGTCTCTGGTGACAAGTCTTTTATTTTTCATTTAATTCTCACAAAATATCTGTGACCATCTGAAGTTCTGTGTTCTCTTCAGACCATGACAAACCACAGAAAGGAGGTGGGAACATTCAGGAAAGCATCAGATTTGAGTGGAGTATGAATCTGTGATTGAACAAGTCATGTGTTTGCTGATCTTGGAATACTGGCCAAGAAACACCAGATGTACTGAACAGTATTATTTATGTTGCAATTAATAAAAACAGATCCATCACAGTCATTCCTGAATTGGCAAACAATATTATGACCCACACAAGTACACTGGGCAAGTATCAACATAATCAGCTCAGCTGCATTTCACCTCCAGCTATGCAGAGTGTGCTGCCTGGGGGGAAATATTCTCTTTGACTTGGAGCAAGCCTGTGTATTGGTGACTGATCCTCTGAGGAGAGGGAAGGTTCAATTGGAAATGATTACACCTGGGTTTGTCTTTGTTGTTGTTGTTATTATCACACAGGTTTTGTCTACCGAAACTGTACCAGTGAGGGTTGGTCAGACCCATATCCAAGACCTGATATTGCCTGTGGCTACAATGTCAATGACACAACAAATGAGGCGAGAGTAAGTCTGAGTGCCTGTGTCACGGATATGCTGCTCTGGGGTCCTGGAGAGGGAGTATGTTAAGCAGAGACTGAATGATGTTGTGATTTAACTGGGGTGGGGTTATTGTTGCAAGTATTTTTCAGCATAAGTGCTTCCTCCAAATGATTGGAATGGGTTGCTCAGGGTAAAACTTCAGTAGCTGGTTTTAGAAGAAAAAGAATTTGTTAAATAGGAGGAGACATCTTCCTCTTGGTATGGGTTGATTTCTACCAGCCAATCAATGGTAAAGATGTGAATATATGTTCCCCTACAGCGTTCCTATTTCATGACTTTGAAGACCATGTACACCATTGGATACTGCACCTCACTCGTGACACTGACGATAGCATTAGCAATCCTGGTCTCTTTTAGGTGAGAAGGAGCATCTCTGCTTTGTGTTTGGCCAAGACTTCTGGTCACCTCAGCTGACACAAATTCTTCTGTTGGCTTTTGGGGCAAGTTAAAAATTTAAGGAGTTATGAAAACCTTCATAGAAATCACTCACAAAAATGATCTGAGTTTTGACTCCCAGAAAATGTCAGGGCTACTCCTCATGTTGTATTCTCCTGTCCTTTCCAAAATGTAGCTAGATGGATGTATTTTGCTGACTTGCAGTTGCACAACCTTCCTTCTGAGGTTTTCCCATGACTTCAGTGTCCCTTGGGCACTGTCTTTTCCTCTGCTGTTCTTTTCTCCACTTAAGACTGTGGCTAAACTTTCCTCCTAGTGCCGCTGCACTGATTTCTGGGAAGGTATTTCAGTCTTACAGCAGTGATTTGACAGTCAGATAATCTTCATGCATCCTTATAACCTGGAATTTGTACTTTGCTGATTATTGAGTAAAATTAATTCCCCTTACAGCAAGTGTCAGGGCAACACCTCTGGGCAGAGGGAACACCAGCTACTTTGGAAACTCATCCTCAGGCTGCATGGCCTCTGGACCCAGATTATGTGGAGACTTAGTGCAGAAAACATTGCAGGCACGAGTGCATTGTGTAGGCAAACCAAATAAATCCACCAAGGTGTGGATAAACACCTTGGGCTTATGTTACTCCAGAAGGGAGGGAGGAAAGCCACATCAAACATATTGGTGTGAAATTGCAGTTCTGGCAATGTTGAACTTGTTTTAGTGCCTGAGTGGAGCAGAGGTGGCCTTGCCTTTTTTAAGGCCATCTCTAGGATACTGCTCCTTGGAAATGCCTTACTCTTCCTTTTGCAGACAGAAAAACAGCTTTCTTAATTTGTCAGTTTAGTATTGAAATCTGTCTGTGTTGGCTAGGAATGTAATTTCACAGGGTCTCTGTCTCTTTTTGTAACAGAAGACTTCGCTGTACAAGGAATTACATCCACATGCACCTCTTTACATCATTCATTTTGAGAGCCTCATCTAACTTCATCAAGGATGCCATTTTGTTTTCTTCTGAAGACACAAATTACTGCGGGTCATACACGGTAACCCTCTCACCTTCCAGCTTGCTCCATGCCTCAGTCTGCCTGCAGGATCCCAGCAGGAGTTAGTTGACAGGGAAGGAAATAACTGTCTCAGCTTTCCATTCAGCATGAATGGACAGAGCTTCACTGCTATGTCTTGTATGCTGATTGTTCCTGGCTGAGATGTCCCTGTTTTGGGATGGGTGATGGTGGCATGGAGGCACAAAAGCAGCCTAGGATGGATCATAAACACAGAAATCCAGATGCAGTTCCTCCTGACTACAAATGCCTTTATAAGTATTGGAGTAGAAGGCATCTGGGTTAGCCTGAAGTAGGCACCTACATTCATCACCTTGATTGCATTGACTAGATCAAGACAGAAGATACCAGGAGTTCAGCACATTGACCCAGAAGTGCCTAAACATGAGTATCTCAGGCTGTGAACACCATACTCCACCACAGTGGAGATTCTTACATGGATTTTAGATGAGGGGGGCAGGAAAAGTAAGAGAACACACTAAATATTGCTGACATATTGCTGTGAGATCAATCTGACTGTAAGATATGGTTTGCACCCACAAAGCATGGAAATCTCCCAAATTTTGAATTGTTTTTCCTCTTTATATTGACAGCAAAATATCTTGAAAACTGGGAGGAAGGAGTACTGGAGATGATGTTCAATGCTTTAAATCTAAACCCAAAGAATTAAAGAGGGAATCAAATACACTACAAAAAGGGCTTTTTGTTTGTTCACCTTGCCCAGTATTGTTCTGGTTTTGTGGCTGAAAAAAAAAATCAATCTTTGGAACAAACCTTAACTTGTCATTATTGACCCTTGTTCACAGGAAAAAAAGACTGACAAATACATTCATGTGCTTCGCTAAGGAGGTGTTAGTGCTATTGATACAAATAAGGTGGTAGTAGTAGTGGAACTTCCCTAAGAGAGACAGTAACTCAAACATGTATGTCCATGAAACATTTGTTCCCTTCTAGTGAGGCAGCTGATGAATGAGTTTAGGAGTGTCAGTCCTGCTTTCTTATTATGTAAATACCTGTCTTAAGAACATCTGTTTAGTCCTTTAATTTCTATAAAATCTCTATTTCCCAGGATTTATCTACAGATCATTCCTTCTGATTGAAGGTAGATACAAACCCAGGTAGAAGCTAATTACCCTCTCTTTCCTCAGGCTGGGTGTAAGCTCACCATGGTCTTCTTTCAGTACTGCATCATGTCTAACTACAGTTGGCTCCTTGTGGAGGGACTGTACCTCCACACTCTCCTGGTGATTTCTTTCTTCTCAGAAAGGAAGTTCCTCTGGTGGTTCATCGCCCTCGGATGGGGTATGGTTCTAATTATTTCAGTAAGAATAACTGTGGGTTTGTTTTGCCTTTAGAGCAGATTTGTGGAGCAGTAACTAACTTTTCCAATTGCAGGTGCCCCAACCGTATTTGTGGCTGCGTGGGCGACTGCTAGGCAGCTCCATGAAAATATCGGGTGAGTTGTGTGGTGTAGGGGAAGCTGGAGCTCCGAGGGAAGCATGCAGTCCCACACAGCCTGTTCCACAGTGTTCTGCTCACTTCTAACCACTGGCGGCTAAGCATACCAACTTCCACCCTGCTGTGGTGCAACCCTGGATCCTAGTGCATGTTGGGGTAGAGCTCCAGCTCAGGAACCTGAGAAAGGGCCTTGAATTTAATTTTGGGGTTTTCAGGAGTAGGAGATAGCCTTTAAGTACAAGTTCAACCCACGATGTTTTCAGCATCTGTATTTGACTTTCTTCATAGTGAAACTTTTTTCCTTTCTCTGCTCCCTTACAAAATTTTGCACAGTAGTTTTACTTTAACGGCAGGATATACTTTTGTCCACTGCAAGTGAACAGTTTTCCATTAGAAATGTTAGACTGGTAAGTGAGAATGGAGAAATTAATTTTGTTGAATAAGGGAGTAGGAGCCTATCTGAAGTGTGAAACAGACTAAACCTCCTTGAAAAGACACCAGTGTTTTGATAACTGACTGCACCTTCTCTTCTATTTTCACAGGTGTTGGGACATTAACACTAATGCAAATACCTGGTGGATCATTAGAGGCCCTATAGTTTTCTCTATTTTTGTAAGTCTTTTCTGGGACAAACAGACTCAAACTGTATTTTCAAATATTGTGAAGTCAGAGATCATCTACTCAACATGCTTTAAAAATGTGTTAATGAACTAATCTTAGACATGTGTCTGCACTTGTGTCACATGAATTACTTAAGCAACTTCTGCTCAGCAGGATTTAGTCAGTAACTAATGCCCCGAAGCTAAGCTCACAAGGAAAGCTAGAATGTCCTCCCAAGAAGCAAGAGCTTGAAGAAGATCAGGTTTCCACATCCTGTTGATTTCATATGAACTTGGCTGGCTTGTGGAAGCTTGTTTTGGACCGTTTGAAGGAAGGCTCTGGAGGAGAAACTAAGTGGCTGTACATTTCAGTACAATCGCCTTTGTGTCTCTCGGTCAATGTCCCTCTTAGCAAAGCCAAAACTAACTTGCACTACACGACCACTAGCTTTTGTTTTCAGCAATGAAAGCAGGTCACAGGCTGCATGCACTCTGTGTTAGTGGACTGCAGTTAAACTACTATGGCATTGCTCACTGAAATAGGGCAGAGGCACTAACGCTTAATGTGAACTTGCTCAGTATAAGGCAGTAACACCGTCAAGAATAGTTTGGTACACACGATACTCAGCACCTATGGTTTGAGCACTTACTGGTGCTGAGAACCTTAGGTACCAAGGGGCTGGAGCTGCTTTTTGGAGTTCTGCACAATAGAGATTCTCCGAGACAGACCACTCTGCAATGATCTGTCTGAAACCCTAGTATGAAAACATGCAAACTCCTAGTTACTGTCAAGTAGTCCTCTGACATTCCAAACGAGAACTCAAAAGTCGGTTGAGGTTTCCGTGTTGCTGGTACGAGCCATTACGTTTGCAAAATACAAACTGCAGCACTTACACCTTCTCTTGGAAACTCAAGCAGCAGTTAAAGTTCTGCTCCCATTTACCACTGAGCAATCCTTGAGCCCTATCCTTCAACACAAGACAAGCAGGAGACCACGTAATTGATTCAGGATCAACTTAACGCAGCCACAGCATTTACTTATATTCCGCAATATTTAAATACCATCAAGGCCCAAGCATTCCTCAAGGCAAAGAGCCCAATCTTAATTTATCTTTTGACGGCCACCACCCGCTATCCCCTTCAAAGTTTCCTCCAAGTCCTGGTCACACCCAGCTTAGCCACTTAGGCACAGCCGCCTGCATGACTCGACTCTGCTTCTTTGTCTAAAAAGGCTTTTCTCCAGCCCGTAGGCACAGACAAACAAACTGCCAGTCCTTCAGAATTCTGATCTAATCTCTTTATTCCTCACAGCACACGGTCCTTAGCAGTTCAAAGAGCAGAAAATCAACACCGATAAACTCCTTTGTGCTCCTGGGCTAACATCCATTGCTGTGCTGCTCGCGGGAAATCCCTCCCAGCAGGAATCCCACCGTCCCCCCTTTCCCAGTAGTTTTCGTCTGCAGGAAGTCCCAGGCAGCCTACACTGCTCATGCCGGTCTCAGTGGTTTAAAACCCCCAGAATCTCCAAACCTGAACCTCCTTTTCCCCACCAACGCCACAAATCATTTCAGTGTTTCTTCGCGTTCCTCATTCCTAGCTCCCCTCCTTTCCTCACTCCTCCCCTGCTCCCAAAGCAGACAGCCTTCTCCAAGCACCCTCAGCAGCCCTGGCCACGCAGCCAATTGTTCCCTTTTCATCCAATAATTTAGGGAACCCAAGGATATCCTGAGCCTGTGCCATCTATAGTAGACTTGCTTCTCTTAGGGAAACCCAGCACCTCGGAGCCCCGCTGCATCACCTACAGGCATGTACAAGCTACCATGATGAAAACACGCCGCTTCCATGGTGCAGGGAACGGTTAAGGACACGCCACCGTACAGGACGTTGGAAAAGGGGGGCTGGTGCCGGTCAGAGAGCTGCGTAGATGCGGGAGTAGCACAGGGTGATGCCTGGAGTCCTGAGGCAAAACACATATAAACCTGAGGTCAATCCCGAGTGATTACTCCCTGCTGGCCGTGGGAGAGGCTCGCTCAGGCCGGGTCTGCCTCCCCTGTCTTCCTATTCCTTGCCTGAGGGTCAAACCAGCAGAAACGTCAATTGCTTCACCTACACCCAAGCCCAGCAGCACATATACGGTTTTATCTGATGTCCGCCCGGGGACAATGCAAAAGGAAGACTCGAGTGTGACTTTCGTATTCCGACTTCTAACCACTTTGCCTCCACCATCCCAAACCATGCTGTGTCTTTTGGTGGGGAGCAAATGGTGATTGCAGGCCCATTTAACGAACTTCAGTGCTGCCCTTTTGCTGGCATTCAAAGTGGGGTCAGACTGCACAGAGGCTCTCTGAACCACGCAGCCAGAGGGATCCTGCTGATGCACTTCGCTTCCCTGCTTTTTGATAATCTGAGTGGATTATAAATCCCGATCATCCCTGTAGTTAAACCCGTGGCAAGTCAGTGAGGAAAGCAGCCAGAACTCAAGCACAGAGTGGCCAAGCAGGCTGGAAAGGCAGGGAGAGAGAGAGGGACTGGAATGGGGACAGGGACATGTGCCAGGCCAGCTCCAGCTCCTCTATTCTGCCTGCCCATCCAAAACCCACCAAAATGGCTCTACTGATACCTAAATGATTACTTGGCTCTGGTTTTGTTGTTTGGTATTATTATTTTATTTGTCATATCCTTTCTTCTGCTTACTTTTTTTTTCCCCCAGATTAATTTCATTCTTTTTGTCAACATTTTAAGAATCTTGATGAGGAAGCTCAGCTCACCTGAAAGACGGAGCAGTGATGTCAACCAATACAAGTATGTTCCTTACATCACAACTTTATGCCATGTGAACCCATCCACTCTTCTCTTTCTCCTTTCTGCACTGACTTTCCCCCTCTGTTTTTGTTCTCAGGAGACTTGCAAAGTCAACACTCCTCCTCATCCCTCTCTTTGGGATCCACTACATTGTCTTTGCTTTTTTCCCTGAAGATGCAAGCAGCGGTGCAATGGAGATTCAGCTGTTTTTTGAATTGGCTCTTGGATCATTCCAGGTAATATTTGACAAACTTATTTAAAACAAGAAAAAGAAACTCTGCAACAGAGCAGAGTCCCGAAGGCAAAAGCAAGCTGTTAGTTTGCCTTGAGATGCCTCATCCCCATTCAAAAAGCTGAAAATGCAGTTCTAATTCTGTGACCACAATTCTTTTCTCTTTTAGGGCTTTGTCGTGGCTATACTTTACTGTTTTCTTAATGGTGAGGTGAGTTTTGTGCATATAACATTCATTTTTATTGCTCAGTAGGGTATCTTCTCCAATGGATTACACGTTTTATCTGAGGGTTTTCTTCCCAGCTACCTAGTGTCACTTGTGAAATACCTCCTAGACTTGGCAAGCCTAAGTAATTATATGCCAGATGCAAACTTCACCTCTCAACTATTGCAGCCCTTTCATAAATCAGATGGCTTATTACTGTCTGGGAACAGAGGGTGGGAGTACCATCCCACACAGGGCCACACTGGCAATCAACTGGTTCTGATGAATGGTGCTATTATCTGTCATCTCCTGGCTGTTTTCTTTGCTTGATCCTTGAGAGGGAGTTTGTCAAAAATTGTATCCAGTCCAAGTTTATGAGGACACTCACGAGGTAAAGCTTTTGGAAGAAAGACCATTTCCTTTGCAGTCATATGGTAACTCCCAGGCTCCTGGGCTAGGAACTTGCACTCTGAAAGGGTGTTGCTGGTAGAGGTGGGAGACACTGAAGTTACTGGAAGGAAAACCCCCCAACCATCACTGCCTTGAAGCTGTAAAAAAAAGTTACATTGTGATGGAGAAAGGGTTCAAAACACTTTGACTAATCCTTTAACAGAGCTCAGGAAAAGTTTGAAAAAGAACAACTGCCCTTTTTTTTTTTTTTTTTTTAAACAAACAAAACCAAAAAAACTTTAGGGTGCCAAACTATCCTATTTTTAAAGTAAAATATAAATCTTGAAAAATCTTATCCAAACACTTACTAAGGCCAGATAAACCCTCTGAGCAATTTCACTTGCAATTAAACAGAAAAACAGATTAACAGAAAATTGTGTGGTTGGAACAATATCATCAGAAATTACAAGAGACAGGCCCTACCCAAACCCTTCAAACTAGGGGTTAAATAAATAAATCCAAACCTTGGCAAAGGTAACTTGCCCTCCTTTTCCTGTTATACTGCTCTCCACAATGCAGAGCTCCAAGATAAACTAGCTGAACATAAGCCTTTTGTGACCTTTCTACTTAGGTTCAACTGGAAGTTAAGAGAAAATGGAGGCAGTGGCATTTAACCAAACACTTGCGTCAACATCTGAGCACCTCAGCAAGTAATGGAGGAAGTGGCTTGACTCAGGAGATGCAGATGGTGAGGTCGAGCCCACCAGAGCACTGGAGAGAGCACCAGAGCACCCTCCAAAGATCGAGCGTACTTTAACACCGTATGGCTGGAGGATACCTCTATGCTCAGATACACATGGTTAAGTCCCATGGACCGTGCTGGGAGTCTTGTGTATGTATCTGAAAATGGGACTTGGCTGCAGATCAATGGCTCTTGAAGCACATCTGTTCATTTGTATCCTGTGTAGCACCAGAGTTATTTTGCAAGGTAAAATGGGCCTAAACATTATGCCCTTTCCTTGGGTTTCTGGCCATAGTCATTTGTGCTTCATTCCACAACAATATTTTTCAGCTGCTATTTCTACCTTAAATGTGACCTTTCATCTTCCATGTGGCTTTCCAACATGTTCCAGGATAAGCCTGTTTGGTGAGTTTTAAATGTTCTCTGTTCCTTATTATATTGGAGCTTGGAGGACATCAATTTTTTTATGGTGAAAGTTATCACAGAATGTTAGGTGTTGGAAGTGACCTCAAAAGACCTCCTTGCCAGAGTAGGATCAGTTAGAGTAGGTCACACAGGAATGCATCTAGGCAGATTTTGAATACATCCAGAGAAGGAGACTTCACATCCTCTCCAAGCAGCCATCCTTTAGCTCAGCCCAGGAGTTAGAAACACAAAGTTAGTTAATACCTAACATTTACCAAGATTCAAAGTCTTTCTTTTGTGGTGATGGGTGATGGACACTGAGATCATAAAGCATGGCTGAGCTCCTGTTTCCTCTCTGACTGCATATCCATTGCTCAGGTATGCTCCAGTGACAGTTTCAGGTAGTTTTCTTCCTTTACCTGTTCTAACAGTGGAGACCTTGGAGGTAAGAATGGTCCAATCTGGATCTTCATGAATTTTTTAAAAGGTAAAAAGCTATTTAAGTATATTACAAGGTGGCCAAGGAAGCTTCAGGAAGGTGGCTCTTTCCTGTTGTGCCTGTATCTGAGACTTGTCCAGCTTGTCTTTCAAGGGAAACGATGAAAGCCCTTTAGACATTTAAAACTCAACTGACCTGGACAGTACAATGTATCTTGTAAAAAGAACCACCACAGTAGCTGGCAAAAATCTCTTTGATCACTTAGTGTCTGAAATCTGCAAGACTGTGCACTGTAATATGCTGTCACAAGGTATCTAAGCTTCTATTACAGCTTTATGTTCTTAGGATAAAATTGTTACGCAAATTTCCATGGTTTGTATGGGAAATAGATAAAAGAATTCATTAGACAAATGCAATCAAGCCTCCTACTTGATTTTGTATCTACATTTCTCCAGCTGGGGAAGTTCTTGCCTGTTGTTCTTCAAGGGCACTGATGACTGAAACTGAAGGGCATTTATCACATTTCTCCCCCCTCTCAATCACCTACAAGACATTGGCAAAACGTGCATGGTATGTCAAAAACTGACTGAGTGGCATTCCCCAAATGCTCTGCCAAAACTGCTCCAACAAGGTTTTGTGACGGCAGACTTCTGTCATCTTACCAGAAGGCAAACAGAGAGACATTCAAAGGAATGTTTTCAAAGCTAAATTACCTGTGCGAAAGCAGCTTTTGGAGTGCTATTAGCACTGTTTCAAACCCCAAGGTTCAGTAAAAATATCTTTCTCTCTCTGCTGGTGCTGACAGTTCACAGCATAGTGTGTCCTCCCTGGTGGGGCAGGTGGCAGCCCCACTGCTGGCAGCCAGGTGAGGAAGGCCCCTTAGGCAGGACAGAGGCGTTTGTTCAGGAGAGGCCAGAGCAAAAGCAGTTTGTTTTGTCTGCTGATGCAAGTCACCCAGCAGTGGGCGAGTTGAACCTCTTTAAAGCCAGGGAGAGGGTTATGGAAATCAGATATAAAGCAGTGAACTGCTTAATTAAAAGGAATTCATTTTGAAGTTACATTTTTGGAAATGCAAAGTTTTGAGTTGATTTCATCCTTTAAAACTCAACCAAAGCAAGTGGAAGGAAGAGTAGAAGTGGGGTCAGTCCCATGACCAAGGAAGAAGTGAAAGCCATCCATGCACATTTGTGTGACTTACCCAAGCAAAGCAGAGCCTCAAACCTTCTTGAGGGTTCACTCTGTCCCAGCACAGCTAGCAAGGTAGATACTTGCAAAAAGATACAACCATTAACCTAATTTTCTCTCTGGCCTACAAAGAAGACCAAGAAGAGTGAAACAATTTTTACATTCTCTGATTAAGAATTAAACATTTATCATCGGAGCCAAAGCAGCTGTTTGTTTTAAATGCAAGCGCCTTCTTCCAGCATAAATGAAGAAACACAGATTCAGAGATATATTAACTTACAATTAATTAGATCTGGTGCAATTACTGCCTCTTCCACAAGCCAAGAGAAGAGCTCAGCTCTGCAGTGCATAGTTAAGACCAGCACAAGGTTGGGTGGAGCTTGGGCTGCATGTGATACCCATTGGTACAGGAGTCCTTGTGAAACAGGGATGAGCCACAAGCCCTGTAATAAAATGATTCTGGGTTTTGCATATATATGAGGAAAAAAAAAAGTTCTAGCATAAGTTATGGTTCCACATGGCCATTTTGGCTTAATTTGACTTTCCTGAAACATTCAAAACCAGGAAGTGCTTCCAGATTCTGCATTACATGTTTACTTCTGGCATCAAGCACTGGCCTGGTCTGTACAAAGGGCTGAGGTTCCATAAACCCAGCCCTGCATCAGCTGGCCTTTGGAGTCTTTGGCTCTTTGGGAAAAGCAAGTCTGCTTGGAGAGGTGCCAGAGCAGGCAGGCCCAGGCATTACAGTGCTGCAACCTGGATGTAGAATCCTGCTGAGAAACACCACCACAGTGGGACTGGCTCTTACCTCACCCGTCTTCTGCACAGGCAATGCAAAAAACGCACATCACTGGAGACTTCTCTTGAATAACTGTGCTGAAGAATACTAAAGGAGAGAGTTACTGGGCTCTGGGAATGCTGACATGTTTATAAGCAGACAGAGAGGAACAGGAAAGTAAACTCAGTGAGCAATGCAAAAAGCAGAAGAACCGGTGCAAGATAGGCAGACTCTAGACTCAGTGGCCTAAAACTATGGATGCAGGCTCCATATTCAGAGCTCACTCGTTTTGTCTGTGCTTGCTCCTCAGTAATCAACATAAAGCAGACATTTGTTATCAGTAAATAGGACTTGAGTACCATCTTTCAGACAAGTCATTGCTATCATTGTTCTGGGACACTGCTGACAGCCTCTGGCTATTCAGTCCAAGTGCCCTGAGGAGCCAGTTGCAGCTCTGTAAGCAAGCCAGTGCAAGCAGCAGTGCCAGCAGCCTGAACATCACTTATCTAAGACCTAAGGCTGGATTTAAGAGGAAATGATTAACGTTTTTCTCTCCCAACACAGCAACAGGGAAGTTTCAAGAAAGATCATCAGAATCAAAAAAGCACTGTTGCTGTGCAGTGCATAGTTACATTGTGCAATATTTTACTGGGCATTGGGTGAGCTGAGATGGGACTTTTTCAGAAGAGGGTGGTTCCAGTTCAGAGGTGATTACACCTGAAGGTGAGAGGCCCCAGAAATCCAGTCAATACCCTTTCCAGGACATCCCCCCGGGGTAGACCTTTCTTTCTTAGGCAAATTGATACGTTTACAAGGGCCATTACCTGCTTACCATAGGACCCAGCAGAAGGAAGGAGTACAGTTGTTCTTCTGCCATCACCTTTCCTCTGACTCACAAAAGCAAGCAAAGCTCAACCCTGAGACCAGGTGTCCCTCCAAGCACAGCTGATCAAGGTACTTTAAACTTAAAATCAAAATACCTGTGGCAGTCCACGACATCTCCCTAGATAGCAGGTCCTGGGGTTTTAAAAAAAATATTTATTTACGTACATTTCCTTATTCTTATCCCACAGCAATGCTTTGTGCACCGATTTCCAATTAAAATTACTAACTGTGCAAGTCTGAACAGTTCATTAACAAGAGATTATGTCCATTACCCTGCTTTAAGAGACACTAAACTATCCCAGACAGGCCCATGACCTCTCCCATCATAAAGCAAACACTGGGTGCTAATTAATCTACTTGAGATTACATAAATTCAGTGGTGAAGCTGGAAATTTGTTTTTCTGACACTTGACTAAGCCTGTTTTTACAGGGAGCTTGGAAAAAAAAAAAGTATAAATACATTTGTACTCAGATACCACTTCTGCAGTCCAAATAAGCAGAGCTGAGGAAAGAGCAAGGATGCTTCAAACAGGGTGCAGTGTGGGAAAAGGGAGGTGAAGGACACAGGAAAGAGCTCTTTAGCTGGTAAACAGAGCACATGCAACAGCAGGAAATCATTAAGAGACTACAAGGTTATCTCTAATTCCCACGAAGTAGCACAGCTGACTGCTGCTCTTGTTTTGCAAGACAAGAAAGCACTACTGGCTGTTTGGGTTGGTGCGGACATGCTGGAAGGGAAAGGAGAGGGGAGCAGCAGCCCCAGCTTCCTTGATCAGAGCTCAGCAAGCTGGGTAAACACACAGAATGGTGCCTGGGAGATTATGTAAGCCCCGCTCATCCCCCTTAAATCTGCACCTCAGTATCTAAATTATAAAAGAATTAAGAGTTGTCTTATTTGAAAGAAATTTATTTAACAAACTTCAGGAATATTGCTTGTCACTTTCCACAGGTTTCAGAAAACGAACACTTGCCCATTGCTGGCAGGCTGCTGTATATAAGGCAGCCTACAAGACAACCAACCCTGTTTTGTAATATTGAGCCAACAAAACACATCTTCTCCCAACATCAGTAAGTCAGTAAGTACTACACAAAGCCAGCTGGAAAAAAATGTTACTGTGTATTCCCTAGAGGATTCCCCACCTCCCCCAACAAAAGGCCTCTTCTTCAGCTAGTAGAGGGCATCCTAAAAATCACTCACAATTGCACCGAGTCTTGTGTGAACTCAATGGTCAATTGTCCACTGCCTCCCTCTAACCCGAGTGGGAGGCACCAGCCTAGGACTCAGTGTGGCTATGCTGCCTTTCTCAGGGAAGTGGCTGGGGCACAGCCTCCCACTAGCACTAAGGGGAGTACAGGCAGAATTGATTTCCAGTTTTGGATGTCACCAAGAAGGCACTCATTACATCCATGTTTCTAGCCAAGCCACGGACACCTTTAACCTCATGTAGGGCAACTGTCCTGCCTGGCACAGGCATCCCTAGGCACCACAACTGATTTATTGGTTAGTTAAGGCACTTTACCACCTCATAATAACAAAGTGTGACAGTTTCAGATGGGACTCCGCAGCCTCTTTCTGGGCTAAGTGGCTCTGCTAAAGGCAACAGCACTGTTCATACAAGCATCTGCAAGTTCAGCCCACCAGCATGTCTTCCAACAGTGCAATTCAGCAAATCAAAAGCACCTTCACAAAGAGACACAATCACAATGCAAGTTTTCCAGAGCCAGGTTAAGGGCACAAGTCCTTGTTCTTGAGAGTGGATCAAGAAACCCAAAACCCTGAGAGAGCCCCCAAAATTGCAAGAGTTTCAGGAGTTGGCTGCATAGTACAGCTCTGGGCATCATCCTGCCAGAAGGAGGGGCTGATTCATGTATGAAAGCAAAACTGGCACTGTCCAAGAGCAAGCCTTGTCTGAAACTGCATTGCAAAACAGGCTTATGAGTGTTGTTTTAAAAAGTTACAGAAATCTGAGAAGGAGTGGAGACTGTTTCATGAAGGTGAGTCCATCCATAGGAGCACATTCAGCAAGCCTGCAGGGATGCTAAGGCATGACTTCAGAGTCTTCATTTTCAGAGACAAAGCTGTTCACTCAACTTGCCCACAAAGCCTTCTCAGCCTCTGTGCTATGATGCCCTTGTTCCAGGTGAAACATTGCGTCATTAAAACCTTATATTGTTGCTGCACGGGAAACCAAAACCTTGCTCAACAGCTATCAGACAAGCTACAGAGATGAAACAGGTAGAACTATCTGTGCTACAAGAGTGCAGGCAGCTTTACCAGCAGATCGGAAACAATAAACCAGAAACTCCAGAATGTTTGGAAAACAACTCAGTGCTGTAAGTTGGACAGGGACGACACACGTAGGGCAATGAGCCTCTGAGGTCTCCTGCCGAGTCTTCTCGTTTTACACCACATATCACAGGGAATTTCAAGGCTGCAGTAATTTTAGAGATCTTGACTCAGGCATTGGCAGAAGGGCAACCAGCCTTAATATAATTTTAGTCAGGTTTCTTTGTATTTCCATCAGCTATGGCAGATTAGAACTGCCCTCATCAACCCAAACCCACCTTAGGCAATCATGGGCAGCTTTTCCTCCCAGGCCCACTGTTAATCAGGGGAAAACGACTTGGTCTGTTTAGGAGGATTTAGAGCTTTCTCCTCCAGAAGAAATGCTATAGAGACTCTCAGCTATAGAATGAGCAGATTTCCCATTGCCCCAGCAGGAAATTCTGACAACTAAAACACACTCCAGAAGAGCAGAGGGGTGTCAGCACAATCTGCCCAGCCACAATGCACACCTGAAGCCTCTGCAGAGCTTGTCCCTCTTGCCTCAGAGGGACAGAAAAGAAACCAGAAGAGAAATGCCCCAGTACCATGAACTTTGGAAGGGCTGTGAGGGAGTCAGACTAGGCTGTGTCTTACAGAGGTGGCAGAGGAGCAGCGTCAGTGAGGAGAGGCTGTGAGCTCAGGAATATGCTCTCCTGCCTGAGGAAGCCTTCACGACCCTTTCCTGTACACCTTCATCAACTAGCATCTTCTATTGTCCCCAAGACAGCTACATCTCCCTGCACTTCTCCCAGAAGCGTCCCAGAATAAACAGAGTAAAGGACAGATACAGGGAATGTGCCAGCAGGAAACAAAACAAGTAACTATATTGAGAACCATATGCCTTCACTTTTAAAAAGAGAAGTGAAGGGATGAGATCCAATGAAGATTTTCAGTACTTCACACCAGTGAGCGTGTCCAGCCACAAATCATCTGTCCTTGAGACAGAGCAACACCAAAGACACACTGAAGTTGTGTCATACTCTTTGCAGGCTCCAGAGTATGGGAGAAAGCATAGCAACACCAAACTCATAGCAGTACAGGCTTTCTGCAAGCCACAGAACAGCCCACGTGTGTAGATCAGTCTGTCGCCCCTCTCCAGTTCTAGCAGGACACCTTCCTCTTTAATCCACTCCTTCAGGAAAGCACATTGCAGTAGCAGCCAGTCCAGTCTCTGCTTTGCCCATGTTGTGCAGCCCTCCATACTGCCCAGTGGGTGGGTATGTCTTCTACAGGCACCAAGACTGACTCATGCTTCTGCTCCTTGCACACAATTTAACACATGGTGTCCTTTTCAAACTTCATTAGACTCCCTTTTTTTTTCCAGTCTAATTGACAAAGCTGTTTACGTAAAGGCAGAGGTACACCCTTTATGCCTAGATTTTGCCCACCCTGTTCCTGGGGTGTGTGAGGCTGTTGATGTGAAGTCCACTGATTCCATTGAGGAAGAAGAGAAAGGCAGCAATGAATTCACACCAGTATGTCAGTGTGAAGCCTGTGAAGGTGAGGTGATCCTTCATGAGGATGGAGAAGCTCAGAACGCCGGTGGCTGCCAGTAAAAACGACCCAAGGATGAGAACTGAGCCCACTGACCACTTCCGCCTTGCATTGGCATCCTCACAGACTTGAGACACCATCAGCAGCTCCAGGCCAAATATGGCTACCACAACAGCAAAGGACACCATGCTTCTTATTGGAATCACCCCCACACTCAGCCCCTCCACCCTGGCGAGACTGAGGTCAGTGACACACTTCAGGACGCTAGCGTTGTTCACGGTGCAGAAGTGCCACAGTCCGAAGAGCTGCCCTCTCGCAAAGAGCCAGCGGCCATCGCAGATGGAGATGGACGACAAGACCACTGCTATGGCCACGCACAAGATGATCAGGCTCCTGATGAGCGTCTCAAAGAAGGACTTCTGTGGTCTCCGGTGGGCCAGCAGCCTCTGCGCCTTAAAGGATAGTAGGAGGAAGAAAACACTTGAGTTAACGGCACTACTTAAGAGTGAAATGCTGCCAGAGGGACAAAGATGTGGGACTTTGGCGTTAGAAGTGATTTGCCCCTGCACATCAAACCCCTCTTGCAGGCTACGGCAGCGGTTACAGGCCATACCCAGCAGAAAGGAAGGGTGGGTGAAGCTCTCCCGGTTCCCTGGCTGCACAAACAATGCTCCCACGTCAAGGCCCAGGTTCGGGATCACAAAGGCTCCAGGCTGAGAAAGATCCCTGCCCCACGGCCCCCGCGGCACAGCCTCCTGCTCTGGAGGAAACCACCGGCCCCCGGGAGGATGGAGGGCGACGGCCGGGCCGGGGGAGGAGGCAGAAGCGGGGTGGGGGGGTACCCAGTTGCTAGCACTGCCCTTCTTTCCCCACAGCTTTCCTGGGCTGCAGCCAGCCGGGCTCCCCTGCTCTTGCCGGCAGTGGCAGCGGTGCGCAGTCAGCTCCTCAACCTCACAGCTCGGCTTCCCCGCGACTGCAGGTCTCCGGCTGCATCCCCCGCTGACCCATGTGGGCAACGCACGCTTCCCTACTCCTCGAAACTCTCGGAAGGGGCCCGAAATTTAATTGACGGCCAAGTCGAGCAGCCCGCCGCTTGCCCCAGCCTTGCGCGGTGCTCAGGGAGCCAGGTGCGGCGGGAAAAGCGGCTGCAGCCCCGCGGTGGGAACGGGTGTGCCACGACCCGGGGGAAGTGCCGCCGGCCAGGGGAGGGGGGAATCCGGCCTGTTGCACCCCGCAGCTGTGGGGACGGTCGGGGCCACTCCGGCCGCACAGAGAAAAGCCGAATTAACAACCGCACGGCACGACGATGTGCGGTCCGGGTAACCGGAGCCTTCCCGGTATCCCCGTCTCGGCCGGGCAACGACGTACCTGCGCCCCGATGGCGGTCATGATGCCGGCAGTCTCAAAAGACGACGGCAGCCTCGGGCCGCGGCTTTTTATGTCCCCGGAGGGCGGCGGGCAGCCCTCCCGCCCGCCACGCCTGCGGGGCCGGGGCGCCCTCCGCGCCCCCCCGCGGCTGAGTCAGCAGCTCAGCCCCGGCGGGCGGAGCCGGGCAGGGCTGCTCCGCTCCCCAACGTGGCCTGGTGTAGCTGGGGAAGGCAGCGCAGCCCTGGCCCTGGGTACAGGCTTGCCCATGCCTGGCCCAGAGTATGGCCGCCCTGGGAGGTGGTGTCCCGGGCAGCAGCGGCGCCTGTCGCCGTGCTGCAGCCTCATCCCCGCTCCGTGTGCCACCGGCTGCTGAGGAGCTCCAGCCTTGTTTCTCCAGGCTGCTCTTATGAACCCAATGACAGGCTTTCGTGGGACATGGAACAAGCCCGAGACTCGTTTGTCCACCCGCGGTGCCCTCAGCCGTTTCGGGGGCGGATATTGCAGAAGGGTGTTGCAGATTCCCCCTGCACCGCTCCAGAGCGGTTCCCGTGGGTGCAGGGCCGTGCGCCGCTATACTCTGCGCTTCAGAACACAGTGGCACCGCTCCACAACAGTTTCTGGGGTCGCAGAGCTGTGCACAGCCACACCCAGCCTCAGAACATAGTGAAACCATTTCGGAAATATTCCCGGGGATGCAGGACTATGCACAGTTTCCAGTCACAGAACACTGTAACACCCTGTCCTGCCCGTCCCCTGCCACTGCCCGGCGGTGTCTGCTCCCAGTGTTTGTGTTTCCAAAGCCACTTGGACACCGGTTCTCCTCCCTGCTCGCTGTGATTGTGGCCTCTCACCTTGGGCTGTGTGCATGCTCTCTTATCTGTTACCAGAGTACTTAACCTTATATATCTCTACCTGTATTGTCAGCAAAACCTCTGCTCATAAAGCTTTATGTCCTTGATCTTTTTTTTTCCTCACTCATGTTTTGCCATTCTCTAATGAATTACTGATTGCTTGCTGCCTTTTTTTTTTTTTTTTTTTTTTTTTGGGTCAGAAAAAACTTGGAAAAAAAAAAAAACCCCAAGGAAGGGGGGTTTTTCCGGTTTCTTCAAAACCTTTTTTTTTTTTTTTGGGTCAGAAACAACTTGGAAAAAAAAAAAGAGCCCAAGGAAGTGGAGTTTTGCCGTGTCATCAGAAACTCTTGTGTTACTGCCAAATTCCGATTTTGATTCTAGTGAAGAGGTGTGCAGTGACTCTACAGGCTCCCGTGGATAGACTCATGGGCTCTTGTTCTGAGCCCATGGTGGGCCCAGATCTCTCACAAAGACAGGGTCAGGATTCAACCACTCCGTTTCTACTCAAAAGGAGTTGGAAGGATCTCCTCCACCATGGGTTGGTGGTAGAAGTTATTGTAACTTCACCCTTTTCACAGCTTCCATTTCTGAACAAAACAAGTTGTCTATACAGATTGTCACATTGTTTTAATCTCTACACAATTTCATGAGAGCTTTCTGTGTTTCCTTTAAAAACACAAATATATACATATATATATATGATGTGATTTGGCTGCAGGCATTTTCTGTAACTAGTGACCGTTCTGAACAGTATATTTGGGTTTTGCATTTCACATTTTAGTGATAAGTTATGACCTTTTTCATTCTTTCTGCAAACCCTTTTGTTTAATTGTTTCTCTTCAAAGCTGTATACAATATTAGATTATATTTCTATCAAGCACTCAATTGGGATTTTCCACTTTTGCAACACATGGAAAAAAAATTGCAAGGTCTGCTATTTAATCTTCTGCTGTTAAAGCTTCTGTAGGTTTCTGATCTGCAACTTATTTTTGGTTTTGTTTTGCTTTGCTTTGTTTTGTAGGCATGTTATCCAAGCCAGCAGACTTAATGCTTGCCATCACTTTCATTTTAGGTTCATCAGCTGATACGAGCTTTATGAACATCCTTGACTATTTATTCCATGGGTTAAGCAGCATTTCCATATTGCAGCGTTCAGACTGACCATACCCTTCCACTTTAAAGTTCTAAATTTAACAATATTTATGCATTTTCATCTCAAAAAGCACAAGCAGGTTTTGTCTCATTTGCAGCATGAACTAAACAAATGCTGCTTGCACAAACCATGCCAAGCAGCTGCAGGTTTGGACCAGACAAAATAAACCAACTCTTACCTGCCAAAAACCTCACATGACTTACACCTTCTTTAACATAGGCTCAATCCTGTAAAGCATTAGGCAATTTGGCCCCTAATTAGCAAAATTATTAACCATAGATTGGCCTTTAAAACATGCGAGTCACTATAATGACTTTAGGAATTAAAAAAAAAAAAAAGTGAAGTGTATCCTGCTAAATAATATATATATATGTATATCTATATCTATATATTTTTTTTTCCTGTAAAAGCCTGTAGTAAGGCTCACATGAGTAAATGTGCACAAAAAGCTTTGTAGAATGAGGAACTTACTTTTGAAAGCAAAACTGATCCCTGTCATACTTGTGTTGGAAAAATGGTTACAAAGGTGACATTTGGGTCCTTCAGCAGAGATATATAGTTATCTGCCAAGCTAGTTCATTGAGGGAAAGCACAGTTTGGTGATGGCACTTTTACTGCAAATACAACATTTCTTCAATATTTTGTATTCAATTTTCCCAAATATAAGCCAGAATGAAACTTGACTTGTAATTAGTAAGAGCACTGAATTGGTACTTTTGGATTCACTCCTTACTAAACTCACCTAGAGAAGTGTGATTGTAACAGTTATGTAAATAGAATGGTTACTAACAGTTTATGAGCACTTTGTTTCTGTTGTTGCTAGGCTGGAGATATCTCATGATAAAGATGTCTGCATTCATGAAGCCTGCTAAAACTGCACATCTTTTCCAAATGGATAAACCAGTTAATTTTCATTGTCTCATAACAAAACAAGCAAAAAATATTCTTCGACTTTTAAAGATATAACACCACCACTTCACCCCCAACAGAATCACTTGAATTGTGGAAAAATACCTTGAGGTTATTTTGAGAAATCACATGCGAAAACAACGTTTTATAATAAAAAAAAAAATCAGTCCTTTAAAAAGAAAAAGTCCCCTGAAAAATCAAGTACCTACATGGTAACACAATAAATGACCTTTAAAGAACTTCAGATGTATTTTCTGTTCAGCTGTGTTAATGTAAGTTTCTTGGGATATTGCCAGTTTCATTATTTTGTTTAGAAAGTCTCATTTCTCTATTGTTTAAGAGAGTATTTCACATCCTATCCCTGGAGAGAAAGTTTTCAGGGAAATGTGTTCATAAATAATGGAAATTACCAGAGACTGTTATAAAACATGGAAAGAGTTTTCATCTGGTTCACTTAAAACCACAAAAAGTTTAACACTGAAGAACCCGTTCCAGCTTTTCTCCTGCAGAAGTCCAGAAAAGGTTCAGGATTGAAGTCTGTGGGTCACCAGGGACCCAAGGAACCTGAAGTATTTCACTTTGAGACAAAGCATAACCCAGGTGGCTGAGTCACAACCAGTCCAGGTTCATCTAATCCGGTCAGTTACTTCAGTAAATTCATTTGCCTGTTGAATAAAATTCTTTCCGATCATGTCTTTAATTCTTGGCATAGGAACTGATCTGGCATTTAAACCCTCATTTTTTGTCAGATCCTTATTTCAAGGTGTCTTTCCAGACAGATGACCTGATTTTGGAGACAAACAAGATGTTTACTGTATTGCAGACTTAATGCTTTGGGCATCTCCCAAAGTCCCAGATCTTGAGAAATAGTTGTATATGTACTGAGTCTAACTAGCAAAATCCAGTAGCCACTGGTGAAAATGGGAATAAAAGTTTAAAGACCACTGCAGCCAAGCTTTTAGTGAATGTTCAGTTCTAGAGTAACGTAACAAAGCTATGTTTAACTTTCACAGATATGCTGGTTCTAGAGGAAATAAAAGCTCTTTCTTTAGAGGGTGAGATTCATGCCTAGAATAAAGTTGTTTGCACTCTAAGTGAGCAGATGAAGACTGAGCAGCTGAAGATTGGCTAGTTTACACATCTGAAGTACTAAAAACCAGTAAATTAAATCAGATTGTATCTTTTCTTGTGTTCTATCAGTTTTTACACTCCTGAGTTTATTACTGTGACTCTCACTCAAATGTGTTGTCTCTGTAATATCAACTTATTACCTCTAAGCAGCTTTGACAGCTTGGAAGACTGCATAAGCCTGTTTGGGTGACACCTGTGGTATTTAGAAACCTATTCAAGACAAAAATGTATTTTCTTTTTTGTTTGCCCAAATTTACAATCAATCCCACAAGACTGCTCAGATGCCCAGTCACCCCAAAGTGGTATTGCCCAATATTGTTTTCTCTGAGCACTCGGGGGCAGAGCAAATATTTTAAACAGCAGTTAATAACAGTTGTCATTTATTTTTAGCAGTATCACCAGGGTCAACTAAGTTCAAAGGTTAAAATACTTGCATTGTGAAACCATATCGCTCCAGATGAGGGCTGAAGAATTTTGACAAACTGTGGCACACTGCAGCCAGCCTCAGAGTGTTTGTTAGTCAAACAGAAAACTCAGCTTCACAGGGTTGAAAAATCTGTTCTAGGCCTTAAACAGCACACAAATACTGATTTGTTAGATCTGTGCTAGGAGTGTAGCACCTTCACATGTGTTTGGCAAGTGCAAGCAAAATCCACAGGAAAAATAAAGAGCAAGGAAAACAACATTCCCTTTACAGTTTATCTCCAGTTCTGAATGCCAATCAACTTGTTTCTCTGTGCAAGAACTAATAGCAGAAGCACAAAAGGATCGCTGTCTTATCAAAGACAAGTTAACATTTATTACTGCCATATCCAAAGTCCAGGTTCTGTCCTGCACACTCTGCAAACTCAGCAAACCAGATCTGAGTGCATGTGTGCCAGCTGGCCTCTGACCTCTGCCGTGTTGGGCTTGTCTCAGCACACGTCTTTTCTCCTCTGCAAGCACACCAAGGATCAGGATGTTGCTGGCCTTTCTTTGATCTAATACAGAGGAAATAGCAGCAACTCCCTGAACGCCTGTCAGAACAATTCCCTGGTTTGCAGCACTGCTTAGCCATCAAAAGCATCTGCTCCTCTATCAAGAGTACCTTACTTTGGACAGAGCAATAGTTCTAGAGTTTTATTTTGGTTTGAGACTTGTTCCTTGTTTGAAATCTCAAGGCTGTATAGTTTAACGATTGTCTGGTTTTACCACCTTATTATTTTAGTAAAAGCAATTGCCTCTACCTACAAATCTGTTCATAGATGTTCTTAAACCACCACTGCCCTAGCATCACTACTTCCAAAGCATTATTTATGCAACCCAGGAGTCCCACACTCTGTACCAGCAAGCACTACATGGACAGTAAGTCAGCAGTATTTTCAGGCAGCTCAACACCTCATAGATTTACAGACGTACATCCCGCTGCTGAACAACTAACCCAGCTCAGTCTTTTACAACACTCTCCCTGTAGTGGCAGCACCCACAGTTAAAGGCTGTGCAGCCAATTTGTTTTGCTGCTTCTCATTATCAGCGCTGCAGACGTCAGCACCTTTGTTTCTGCCTTAGTGCCTTTTGTGTAGTCTCTTACTGTGTAACTCTTACTTCCATAGCTTGAATTTAGTTCATCTCTCCTAAGGCCAGATTCACTGCCAAAGGACATGCTAAATAGTGAGGCCACAGATGTTACTTTCCTAGGGAAGGTGAAGCTGCAGGTGGGAGGGTGCTACCACAGTAAAAATAAAGTACCTAAATAAAGACATCCATGATAGAGTTCTCTCAGCCACTTGCACTGAGTGGCAAATAGCATAATTTGTGAGCATGAGGCAAAGTATGAAAGCCTGGCCAAGATCCAGCCCTCTCTAGGATAAGACCTGTTGTACACAGCTATGTTTTCCTAATGCCAGACAAGTATGAGAAAGGAGAACAGAAATCTAACAATTAGTTAAGTCTCACAGGGGAAATACAACCAGATGAGCACTATGACACAGAATTGGCTACTACCAGCCCACTCTTTAGATGGAATCCAATTCCACTGTTTTGACAGAAAGCATGTTAGTGCAGCACAGCATGCTCACAGTACATCCAGTAAATGAGCATTTGCCAGTATGAGCCACGTACTGCTACGAATTGGCAGACTCCTCCAAGGCTAACCAGCTTCAAAAATACATTTGTGGAGATGGATCTGGCTGTAGAATTGAGGACTGAGAAAGGGCTAAAAACATCTCTTGTGCTCAACACCTGTTCTTACCCTCTTCTGTGAACTGAATGTAATTAACATGATCTCAAATAACTAACAGAGGATACAAGACGTAAAAAAACCTCCTAATGCTTTTATTATGCACCCAAAACAAGAGTAAACCTTCTTCCTTACAGGAAATGGAACAAATTCTTCATGGTCTTAAACATATTTTAAAGGGCAAACAAGTAGCTCCAACAGCATTTGCCATTAAAAGCAGCAGAGGAGCAAGTTATAATTTTTGAAAGCATGTGAAGTTATGTCCAACACTTACCAGTGGTGTAAGGCAATACAAGTTAGATATTACATTCTGTGTAACTTAGTACAGTATTTAGCTAGACAAATACACAAAGATAGATTTCATCCCTATATATTTCTATATATATATATTTCTATGCTTATCTGAGTATCATTTGAAGTCTTCACCTGCTCAGATGCTTACCAGCTCAGCAAGAATGAGAATGTCTTATCCTTGTTTAAGGTTGGTCTTTGTTCTCATATGCTCTGTGCTGGAATAGTTTAATGCCACATTTAAAAAGCAACATCTTCATTTTCAGCATCAGCAGATCCAACAGACTATGTTAAGCAGACCAAAACCAGGTAAAAGCCTGGTAGAGAGGGTCAGAACTGTGGAGTTTGTAATAAAAGTTTTGCTGATGACCACAAGTCTTACTGTCTGAACAGCCTTAACCAGTGTTAAGCCTATCAGACTATGTCTGATTCACTTCTCACTACAGCCTAAGTACATGACAACACCAGTACTTGGTATTGACAACAGTACAGGACAAAGGGCATCAAGAGCTCCACTGTATGTGGAACCTTTTCTTTCACAGGGATGGGTTTGTGTTTATTTGTTAAGTATTTGATTTCTCTCCAGAAGCCTAATGTTGTTGAGAAATAGGATTTTCAAAAAGCGTTTTATGATTTGGCAATTGCTGACTACATCTCTGAAAGCCAGAGCCAACAAATATCAAGCACCGTGTTGTCCGTATACATAGCGTTATACCTGGCCTCTTCACGATAACCTCTGTGGTGACCTAGTTTTTTGGGTTGCCACTCATCTACTCGAGAAAGGAGGCAGTCTGGACAAACACCGAAACAGAGTACCTAGCTCCCTCTAGTGGCACAACGACCGGCGGCTGCCTTGCAGAGAAGGGTTTGACAGCTGCGACATGCAAATGGAGGGATAAGCTCTAAGGGACGACCATCACAACAGCTCAAGTACCAAATGCACTTTAATGAGTTCCAGATTTTGTTCCCAGAAGGAATTTATAACGTGTCAGTACATTAGGCAGGTACACAGCTTCCCCCTCACTACAGGCACGAGGAGAACCAACAATAAGTATACTAGGTGTTTAAAATTATTCTCAGAAACCAGTTTTCCACAGTAGTAGAAATAAGGCATGTTTCAGGCGTGCAAGTGGCTGCTATATCCAGTCCTCAGATGCCATATTTGCCCTTTAGTTCTTCCACTTTTGCTACATAAGCTTTCATTGCATCTTCTTTGGACATTCCTGAAGGACAGAATACAGGAAGCAGTCAGGTACCTTCTACAAATTGATACACATTTTACATGCATATCACAATTCCTTGTTACAGCATGGAGCAGCATGCTACCAGACAGCAAAGAGGCTAAAGGTGGTCACTTAGATGTGAATCTAGTGTTGAAGTTTCAAACAAACATGTTCAGCAGGTGTGAGAAAACAGCATTTCAAAGCAAAGTTGTATTTGTATACACAACAAGAAAACACATTGGTTCTATTAACAGCATTCCAAATTATTACAGGAAAGCTATTCAGCTTAAACTGTATTGAGATATAGTGCTGGCTCCTTAAANCCCTCCCCTTTTTCTTTTTTTCCTAGATTAGGCCACTTGTTTACTCATTTAGAGCAGAAAGCCCAGTTACATTTTCCAGTTAGGAAAGCTTCAGAAGAAACAACAAAGCTTAGTCTCTAAGGTACTAGGATGGGACCTGGCAAACAGAGATTCAGGTTTCCGTTTGGGCCAGCTGGGCATTTTTCATCTTTAATTCCCTTTCACACAGGCTGCGTGTTCCAGGGTTACTTCTGCCTCACAGAGGTAATCAAAAGCAAGACTATTATCAGAGCATTCTGGACTTCTAGAACTCCCATCTTGTAAGGCAATACTATTTTATTTCTTGCTGAACCACATACACTTTCCTGCCTAGTTTGCCTGTGGTTTTATTTATTTATTTTTTTAGGCAGACACTTACCTTTCAATGTATTCCAGGCATCCCACTTTGCTTTGCCTTTGAAGTCCAGCATACCAGGGCGATCTGAAAGAGACAGGGTAAGCTGCAGAACTGTCTGTGTGATAGGGATGTAGGTTTTCCTGAAGGCTATTTAGCTCTTCACTACAATAAATGCAATGTTTCATCTTTGCAGCTGTTACTTACTAACCTGCAGTCAGATCATCACCTCAAGGGAACATATGGCAACAGAGATATTGTCTGTTAATTTCCCTTAAGAAGGCAGCATTTGAGCAGAAAAGCAAATACTGTGCTTTGGTTTTACCACACTTATCTGAAGAGACTGCTGTCACATGACAGCTATCAGATTAAAGAACATCAGCTCTAAAGTAAAGCAGAATTGCCCTAAGGTCCTTACACACAGACAGAGGAAAACAAAAGTTAGTATCTTACAGCTTAGAACTCATCATCAAGTTAAATACTATGTTTCTAACAAAGTTCTTCACCTGTTCTGTCATCTAGGGGTATGAGCTCTGAATTTTAACTCACTTCATTGCAGGCTACCTTGTGGCCAAACAGAAGAAATGAAATTGAATGACTGACACTAAACTGCAGATATAGTATAATGTAGATTATGTTTGTGTATTAATTTTATTGCTTTTTGGCAGAAGTGACAGCTGCCAGAACAACCAGTGTATATACTTCACAAAGTCCCCTCTGTGTTTTCACTTCCTCTCTGCCTCCTCAAACACAGTTCTTAGGATTGACAAATGGAACTGGACAGGAGACTGTACACTAGCCACAAAAATACCCTTGCACTGCTCACATGGCAACATGACCTGCAGACCTAGTTGGCAGCTCCATTTCACTTCAACAGAAACCCACTTAGCTTGCTTCTACACCAAGCGCTTTTCTAGCCAACTCACGTCAGCTACTGCTTCAGAACAATGCAGTAATTTGCAGAAACGTTGGTGCAATTAACAGCTCTAGAGCACCATTTCACTTTTGCAAACACTAATAAAGCTAGGGCCAAGCCACACCAAAAGGACTGTATATTAAAAACAAAGTCATTTTTTTCCCCCCTCCACACTGCCCATCTTGGGAAAAAGAGACAGAAAGCACCCATACTTAACCATATCCTGTATACTTCACCACCAGCTTTTAATTCAACCAACAGCAAGTAAACTTCACCAGGGACTGAATCAGGCCAGTGTTCCAAACAAATGACCTTCTTCCTTTCTAATTCTAGTTACTTAGGTAATGCTACACAAGGTCAACAGAGATAGACTTTATTCTAAATATTACACCTAGGATAAGGTGCCAGTGACAGAAGTGCATTAAAAGAAGGAGAAGGTAAGATTTTGCATAGATACTTCTGCTACAATCCTTCCGAGTCGTGATATTTAATTGCAGCTCTACAGAAGTTTTCTACCGTTCTGGTTAGGCTTTCCATTACTACTTTTAGCCAATCCAGTTTGGACAAACTGTCCCCCTCTCAAGTATTGCAATTCCACACTTGCGTAGCGTGCCTTGCTGTTTAAGCCCCTTCAACTAAGTGTTTGTATTAAAGCAGTGTCCCTTGAACTAGGCAGCTGCTTACTGACAGAGGTCTCAAAAAATCCCAAGCCAAGTATTTGCACAAAGCTAATGCAAAGGATTCTCAGATCATTGCTATAGGATTTAGATGACTGCATCCGGGTTAATCAAAAAACCGCAAGTTACACAAACCCTCATCAGACCAGCTTATGTCTGCCTGCATATGAATACGCGCCAAGTCGGTATTGAGTCATTTTTGCTAAGCTGCAGGATTGCACGAAGAGAGGCACACTAGGGGAGAGGTTTGGCCTCCCACACTGTCTCCAGCTTAGGCTCAGGTCGCAACTGCATCGCCCGCGCCCTGGCAGCGGCGGAGGACCCAAGAGGAACGCGAGGCAGCACTGCCTGGCCACCGCTGTCACCATCTCCTCGCCCAACGGGAGCAGAGACGGTACCCACCCGTGTTTACGTCGCCCACCGTGGCCTGCTTGTAATGGCTGTAGATGTCGAGCATCTCCTGGTCTGTCGGCTGGGACTTGAGCTGCTTCACCTCCTCAGCGGCCTTCTGGAACGCAGCCTAAAGCAGGGGAAGGCCCCAATGCGGGGCAGGGGTGAGAATCCGCAGAGTGCCGCCACCGCTGCCCACCCAGGGTCCCCACAGTACTCTCCCACTCCCAGGGTAGTCCGTACCTCAGACATTGCGACGAACCCAGAGCGATCCCAACCCCCTGGCGTATGCCGTGCCACCCCCGCCACTCGCCCGCTTCACCCCTCGCCAGACCGCATGCTGGCCAATCACAGCGCCACGGGCAACATGATCGCCAATCGGCGCCTGCCGGGGGCGGGGAGAAGCCAGGCAAAGGGCCAATGCAGAGGCGGCGCTAGATGGGCGAGTTTCGGGGTACGGCGACGTTCACTGACACGAGGGGTGAGCCTGGGCTTTGCTGCTGCGGCTCGGAGGCTGAGGAGGCGGGGACAGGGCAGCCTGGCAGCCAATCCTCGGTGCGGTAGGTGGTACCGAAAGAATGTGATTGGTGGGGCTTTGTGAGGCGGGACAATCGCAGAGTCGCGGAAGTGCCGGCGGGGGAGTCGGTAGGAGGCTGAGGGTTGTTAAAGGCCGCTTTCGGGAGGGACAGGATGTGAATGTGAGAGTGATCGGTCTGGAGGAGGTGTGCTGGGGTGATGAGGGCCCTCCCGCAGCGGCTGGGCAGGTCTCTGGAGGTTCCTCCTCGGAAGAGATATTGGCCATTGGTGCCTCCCGTGAGGAGAATCTGCCGTGTTGTCCCTGGGAGGAGGCGCTGGGTTGGTTCTGGCCCCAGGTGGGAGCAGGCTGTTGGGGATGTACAGGAAAGGTGAAAATCTGTATCCCTATTGCGTTCTTCCATGCTGCTCAGAAGAAAATGAGTACTCTGCCCTGGTGAGACCTCATCTTGAATACTGCGTTCAGTTTTGGGCTCCCCAGTTTAAGAGGAACAGGGATCTGCTGGAGAGGGTCCAGCAAAGGGCTACAAGAATGATTAGGAGACTGGAGCGCTGCCTTATGAGGAGAGGTTGAGGGACCTGGGGCTTTTTAGTCTGGAGAAGAGAAGACTGAGAGGAGATTTAATACATGTTTATAAATATCTGAGGGCTGGGTGTCAGGAGGGAGGGCACAGGCTCTTCTCACTTGCTCCCCGTGATAGGACAAAGAACAACGGATGTAAGTTGCAGCACAAGAGGTTCCACCTCAACACAAGGGGGAACTTCTTTACTGTAAGGGTTTCAGAGCACTAGAACAGGCTCCCCAGAGAGGCTGTGGAGTCTCCTCTGGAAAACTTCAAGGCTGGTCTGGATGTGTTCCTCTGTGACCTGAGCTAGATTGTATGGTCCTGCTCTGGCAGGAGGCTTAGACTCCATGATCTCTTTGGGTCCCTTCAACCCCTGACATCCTGTGATCCTGTGAGTCGAACACCAGCCCCTTCAGATCTGAAGCTTATGTGGAATAGCATCCAAAAAATACTCATCTTTGTTGTTGAATGTGAATGGAATCATTCTCAGATGGAGAGTAGACATTTCTTGATTGGCATCTTTTATTTGTGTATGCCCTTTATTTACAATGAGAATGGAATTAGAGGTCTGTGAATTATTAACCAAAGGGGTGTAAAAGTGAGTTGCATTGTGATGTGGCAGGTCTGTGCCCCCATTCTTCAGAAAGCAGAAGGAAATATTGCTGGTTAACTTTGCCCAGGATACAGATAGGAGAAATATAGCAAAGCTTGGGAGGTTGTTTTTTACCTAATAATGTTGGAGCACTTAACTAATCTCCACACATATCCCTGAAAAGAAAAAAGGAGGACTTCAAAAGGATAGGAAATGCAAAGGTCATACTGGGGCCCTTGCTGATATTGCTGCAGCAGCCATGGCTATTTAATGTGTGTGCAGAAAGCAAGGTTGTACAGGAATACCTGGCACCAAAAATAGAGAAGATTGAGGGTGTAGGAGATAGCTCATTTTCCTGTGGAGAGGAAAAAAAGCCAAAACCCAATGGAACAATGCATGGGCTTGTTTTAAGAGGGGCTTGGGTTGATAAGGCAATTCCATTGTAGGTTTGACTAACTGTTAAAGCAGCATAAGCCCTACAGAGGCATTCTAGAGACCTACTATTACAAATTAATGAACCCCTTTAATTAGGTAGCACTATACCAGGAGAATTATTGGCATGTGTATATGGGGGAGGTTTTTCCACTTTCTGTAGGGAAGTGAAAATGAGCATTGTGTAAGAGCTTAGGCATTTTTCAGGGTATTATGTTCTCTACAGCACAAGTATATTAAAAAGGTTTTTATTTTGTTTGTGTTAATACATTCTTTTAAAGCACAAGGTTACTCACTCAGCAGGTACTTAAAACCCAAATTACATACTTGCATTTATTGATAAAATTTTGGTGTCTTTAACAGGGAGTCTGGTGTTGTAGCACACAGCACAGGTGAAAATACTGGACTATTTGGTGCACAGTACCAATAATATCCTAGGTAATCCTTTATGTTTTAAGATCCTGTTACTGCTTCTGTAGAAATATGAAAAGTGAAGTCCTGAAAGACACAATGCTATTGAATTTCTCACCATGTTTTAATCTTTGCATGAGGCCTACCTGCACCTTGTTTTCTATCTGTGCTGGTACACAAAGAAAAGACAATAATTCCTCTCTTTAATGTTTTTCAGGTTATTCAGAATTAATTCTCATGTCAGCAGAAAGCTCAACCATCACAGTTCGCCTTGTTCGCTCTTTTGAACACCGGAATTTCAGACCTGTGGTGTATCATGGAGTTAACTTGGATCAAACAGTAAAGCAGTTCATTACTTTTGTGCAGAAGGGTAAGGGGTGGTTGTCTTATTCATTCGTTTCAGTCCAATGTGTTGCTGTCTCTGCACAAGAAAGTGCAGGGGAACAAATGAGAGACTTCTTTGGCTTTGGTAGAGATGCCAGATTTGTGTTTACATCCCCTCTGTTGCTCTCCTCCCTTGGATGAGAAGTCTGGAGTTAATAAGAGCTTCCATGGTTAGTGTGCCATGCCTAAATTTGGGTAGACTGTTCCCCCTGCCCAAATCCCCACGTTTAGTCAAAAAGAGATGAGGGCTTTGCTGCATTTGGCTCAGTGCCTCAGGCTCCTTGAGTGGTGCTGTCAGGCAGCTATTCACAAATTAATGGGAATAAATTAATAGAATTTAAGAGAGCTTTTGATCCTTAGGAACTACAGCAATATGTGGAATGTGGGAACTCAAGTCTGTTTGCTATTTGTGAGAAAAGAGGACCTTGAAAAATTGTTTTTGACACTGTGAGGTCTCACTGTGCATGTTTGCTTCAGAGTTTCTGTCTCCATCTTAAGCTTTGTGGTGCAGATTTATTCATCTATGGGCTTTATGTTTTAGAAGCCTGGTTGAAAGCGGCAGTGTGCCTAAATGTTAATTAATGTAGACCAGCCCACGCAAGGAGTCAGTAGTTTGGGTGTTATCCCAGTCTTGCAGGTGTATTTCCTCACACCTAAATGGAGACTTTCAAAGAGTGCATAATAACATCATGTGATTTTAATTTTTTTTTTTTGCATGAAGTCAACTTAAACAAGTCTCAAACTGTTAAAGCTGATAACATTTGAGCAACTCCTAGAACATTGCCCTGGGCCTCATGGCTGCATTTTGTTTTTAGCACCTTCCATACAGAGATGGGCATGGCAAGATCCTAGGATGCCTTTAGAAAATTACGAGCACTTTCAGAACACATGGTTCATCTGCTATTACGAAGAATAAAAAAACCAAAGCAATACTAAGAAACTTGCTTTTGATGTGTGTAGTGCTGTAAATTCATAGAATCATAGAATGGTAAGGTTGGAAGGGACCTCAGGGATCATCTAGTTCCAACCCTCTGCCATAGGCAGGGACACCTCCCACTAGCACAGGTCACTCAAGGCCTCATCCAACCTGGCCTTGAACACCACAACCTCCCTGGGCAACCTGTTCCAGTGTCTCACCACCCTCACTGTAAAGAACTTCCTCCTAACATCCAGTCTAAATCTCCCCTCTGCCAGTTTAAACCCATAAATTGCTGTTATGTGAGACAAGGTAGTGTCTTGAATAAGGCTTTTTGGAAACTCATTCTATGGGTGGCTTGTGCTGTTCCTCATCCAAAAACTGTATTCCATCTTGCACCATAATCTGATTAATGGGAGAGTTTGGTCTGTGTCCTGCGTGTGACCAAAGAGTTAATTTTGTACAGTAGGGCTTCCTTTTTGTGGCTAGTTCCCATGGCTGTGTTTACTGAACAGTTACCAATGATAGTTGTCAGCTGTTTGTATAAGGCGAGAGAGGTCCTGTGCAAACCATTAACAGGGTGCTTCTGGCAGATTTCTGAAGGCTCAGACTCCTGTGATCACATCTTACTTGCATTGACTCACTGTCCTCCTAGGTCATTTTGTTCTGAGAGACTTCATGCCCAAGTGAAGTCAATCAACTGTAGAATCTGATCCAAGGGTTCTTATTTATGTTCCAATGAGTTTCCTGTGTTGTAAATTAATTTTCATGTAAAGGGTATATTTTGGAAAATAAAATAAGGGAAATAAATAAATAAGACCACTTTGTTTTAACTCACTGCTTTTATTTTAAAAGATGTGCCTTCAAGAACAGGACTTCCTCCTCCTTTCAAAAATTACAAGTATGGTACGTGTTGGTTTCTTTTTTTTCTTTCTTGTTTTAGTTCCTCTAAAAAGCAGACATAATACTTTATACCACTTTCTATACAATTCAGAACACAGCTGCTGTAGAATACTCATGCTGGTGGCAGTGCCTGCCTACACTTGCAACTCTACCCTGGTCTTGTAGCAGGGGTTATGCCACTGGGATCATGCCTACTGAACTTGACCATTGTTTTGAAGTCCTGTATTAATCTTTGAATTACCAATTATTTGCTAATTGGTACTGATGGGCTTTGCTATTAATTTTTTATTACTTTTATAAGTGCCTTTTAACTTTTTAAGTCTAGTGAGCAGCTTGTGATCTTAAACACTTCGAAATTGTGGCTCTCTATGGACTTGTGTATTTCAATATCTATTTACTAATTACAAAGTCAGAAAGAATGGTGAAGTGGGAGCTGAAGGCAGTAAATGGAAAATGCTTAAGACATACTTAAATAATTTACATGATACAAAAGAAGCAGGAGAGCTCTGGTCAAAGTAGTTATGAAAGCTCTTAAATAAAAGCTGATGGAATGAAATAGCCTAGTGTGAAATTAAGACTGACTTTACCCTCTAATGTAAAGCCAGGTGTATATTTCCTTTTCCTGAAGATTGTTGTGAACATGTGCAACTCATCCGTTTTGGGACAGAATACAGTTTCAGAACAGACTGAATTGCCTCCTTCCTTGGAGTTTGTTAAATCAGGTGTCAGTAACATACCTTTTCCTAAATTTGACAGTTCAGAAAGTTCCCTTGGAGTTTTGCTGCAAGTGATCCGCCGTCTCGCATATTCCTGGAGTTGACAGACTCCTTCCTCTACAGTCACTCAAAGAATTGAATGAGGAAGCTACTTAATACATGTGAATGGTGATAGTCTGTTTGCCTGTTTGGAAAAAAAAAACAAAACAAAGCAAAACCATGCATTTAATTTTGTGTTATTGCTGATGGTGAAACATACTGCAAAATGGAAGCAGGAAAAGCATTAGTAGTTAAGATCTGTGCTCTGTCAGTGGCAAGGACTTGAATGTTACTATTATTTTTAATATATTACTTAAGGTTTTAAAATCTTGGTACCTGTAAGTTTGAATTTGGAGGTGCCCTTTCACCCTCTAATGTCTGTGGGTTCGGGTAGATGAGAGGGTCCTATCTCTGCTGCTAGTTTCATTGCTTAGGGAGCTTTTTTCCCAAGGCATATGTTGTGGCTGAGCATGTGATGGTGCTGTGTAGGACGGAGCATAATGTGGATGAAAGACGCTGCAGAATTTTTAAAGCCTGTTACACAAGTTAGTGGAGGCCTACTTGTAGTGGGGTGGTGCTACCTGCGTGGAAATTTTCACAGCAAAAAAATCAAAGTCAAGTTCCTCACCTTCCCCGCAGGCTGTGAATCATCCAGGTTTTTGTTTTAGACATCTCTTGTGTGCTCTACTCTCCTTTTTGTAGGAGACAGTATTTTGGTGATGAAAAGGTAGTGACCCTTCTGCATGAAGTAAGACATTTTTCTTTCTGCTTTATTTGGCATTGCCAAAATAAATCTCAGTTGGGCCTGACTATCTCTCACCTTGTCTATTTCAGCTTCCTTCTCTCCAGAATTCAACACTACTTTGTTCTGTCGACATCATGTGTTTTATCACATTTTTCTTCTTGGCTTGGTGCTCTACCTCCCATCTCAAAGCTTATGACTTTCATTTTCTTTTAATTTCTTTGGACAAATCATTCTTGTTCTAGAACTCTCCTCATTGAATCTTCTCTCATTGCTGTCTTTTCACTGATGATGGTAGCCTAGGTGTCAACTTGTCTCATAAACTGATTCTCAGGTTTTTTTTTTTTTTCTTCATTAATGTAGAACAATATGGTAGATACTTCACAGAATTAGATTTAGAATGTGATTTCTTATCTATTGTCACAGAAGATCTATTTCCAGAAAAGATAAAAATTTCAAAATATGATTGAGTGGGAGTAAATGGGGATGAAATAGCAAAGTCTACTGAGAGAACATAAACTTTTAGTTTGGATGAGAAGAGGCTGAAATTTAATTTTTAACAGAGAAGCCATTTAATAGCTCAGATGAAGACAGAGTAAACTGCTGTGTGCCAGTGGTGAAGTTGTGAACAAGTGAAATTGAGACAATAGTTCAGAGTATGAGAGGAAAGGGAACGTGACACAGTAGTGGAGAAGCTTAAATCTAACAGGCAAAGGCTGGATTGTATTTGTTCTGGTAGAAAGGATTCATAATGCAGTGTGTTTTTGCTGCAATTGCTTGGTCTTTTTGTAATGCTTCTATGCAAGATGAAGCCTCGTAATTGCAATTTATTGCAATATATGTCTTGCTTGTAATACTGCAATTATTAACAGCATGCTAGGGTTCTCAGTGACCTCTGCAGTGGGAATGCAGAGTATTTTTTTACCTTATATAATGTTTAAAATGGTAAAGAGCTTATAGTAGTATGTAAGCAAACTTCAGAATGAGAATGTGATGTCTGTTATTCTAAACACCTGGATACTTGCTCTCAGTAGTTTGAAAGCTGATTTATCCTATATTTAACTTTCTTGCATAATTCTCTTACCAGGCTATTTCAACATACAGGGTTCAGTTAGTGCACAGATAGATCAGAAAGTGACCAGGCAAGCAGAATTGTTTTTTGCCTCTTTGCTGTGAAGGGGTTGATGTGGTGGTGTGATTTTCCTGAAAGAGGCTTCAAAGTTCAGATTTTATGCTTTTTTTTTTTTTTTTTTTTTTTTTTT